>JAQQSW010010310.1:0-13019 GCA_028646575.1 Pseudocheirus occidentalis | reverse complement strand
AATAAATATTGCAGGAAAATGCAAAAAAGGAAAACGAATCAACACCTAATGAGGCGGACAAGCCTGTGATTGTCTCCCAAGAGAAAATGAAACCACAAAAAGATGTTTCTAAATAGCTTAAAATAGAAATAAGAATTGTGAAAGTGGTATTTATGATCTGCATTGCATAAAAAAATTGGCAGAATAAAAAACTTGAATCCACAATGGCAAGTCTTAGCAAAGAAACAAAAGAGACCATGATAAAAAATGCAAATACCCCCAAATAATGGACAATTTGAAGGAAGAGAAGCAAAAGGCAACAATGTCAAAAGAAAATTTTATCTCCATACCATCAAAACAAATTGCTCTCCAAAACAAGATGTATAAAGACAACTTAATGATTAAAGGTCTCTCAGAAGAACATGACAAGTCAAAAAGCCAGAATATTACAATGCAAGAAATAATACAAGAAACTATCAAGAACTTCTGAACACAGAATTTGTGGTATATTTCATCAACAAAAATTCTGTAAGTGATGAGAAGAAAGACCTTCAAATACAAAAGAAAGGAATTTGAATGACACAAGACAAGCAATCCCTGGAGGGAATGAAATAAAGTATTCCAAAGAGCAAAGGAAGTCAAGATGCAAACGAAAATCACATACCCTGCAAACTTGAGCCTAATCATTAATGAAAAATATAGACACTCAACAAAAAGAGGTATTCAAAACATTCCTAGGAAAAAAAACCAGAACTGAAGAAATCACTTGTTTTTCAAATACTCTAGACAACAGAAATAAAAGAATAACAAGTAAGTACAGCATCCAAGGACAACAACAAAATAATACTAGTGAGTCCATTAGGAGATTTTTGCGTAAATGCAACCAAGATTATAATGATGAAAGCGGAATTCAAATAGAAGTGATGGTAGAAAAATCAAGCCTGGAAAATCATTGACTAAATCTCATAAAACTTTGCTTACAGGTGAATCAAATTGGGAGAGACATTTAAATTACAGAATGGGATGGCATATAAAAGGAGAGGATAAAGAAGACAGAAAGGAATATATGAAGTACCACGATCAACTCAAAGGCTAGCAATAAAGTCTCTCAGAAAGAAGAGAGCCTAAGGGAGATTGGGTGAGGAAGCAAATAGAAGAACTGAAAAAAAGAGCAAAGAAAGAGTCTTGTTTAACTTGTGGGAAGGGATACTACTGATGAGTGCTCATACACGTTAAGAGAGATAGTCTATAAAGGAAGATGCAAACCTTAAAATAGATATGATACACAGAGATTTGGTGCCCAGAGAGACAATTCACCCTGCCTCAGAAGAAGAGGAGTCAGAGCTCCTGGAAGCAAATGACACCCAGAAATGAGGATGGATCTATGAAGGATATTTCAAGACAAATGGGGGTAAATGATAATAGTGAAGCAAAGATCAATAATGAAATGCACAATCAGGGACATAGGAAAATTCCCACCACATAGTAAAATCTTCTTTATTACTTGCAGGAAATGGTATTTCTGTGAGAGGCAGCTAGGTGGCCCAGTGAATAGGGTTACCAGGCCTGGAGACAGGAAGACCTGAAATGTGGCCTCAGACACTTACTAGCTGTGTGACCCTAGACAAGTCACTTAACCCTATTTGCCTCCATTTCCTCATCTGTAAAATGAGCTGGAGAAGGAGACTAGCAAACTAGTCCAGTATCTTTGCCAAGAAAACCCCAAATGGGGTCAGGAAGTATCAGACACAACTGAAATGACTGAAGAACAAGAAAAGAGTGAAGCATTACAGAAAAAAGGGGGTCAATGCAATAAGATCTTCAAGGTCATGATATGGAAAATAGTTAGAAGAGAGGATCTAAAACAGGTACCTTAGAAGCTTTAGTTCCATGAGAAATAGAGACTAAATATGCATAAGGCTACAAATCAGAGAATTAAAGTCTAGAATAGATAGCAACAGAAGACAAATAAGGAAGAGAATGGGGGAGAGATGTCCTTTAAGATGTCTTTGAATTCTAAAATCCTGTCTCCAAAATATGAACCAAAGCCAATGGTGAGTGGTAACTGAGTCTGATAGACTTTTTGAGTAAATCAGTCTTGTTTGTACTATTTCATTTGAATTGGCAAATTCTACTGTATCCTACCAGGACTCAGTTAGATTTAATTAATATCTGGCTTCATCCTTAACCTCCAAGGATAATGTTCTAAAGAGAAATTACCACATTATCCCACAAAGATCTTTTTCACTGTACAGAGACAGAAACATTAGTCTGAATGACATTTCTTATGTTGTTATGATCAACTAATTATTACTGTTAAGCTCTTTTTTAGGTGCTACAGAAAGTAAGGTAGAGACATGCTCCTTAAACCAGAAGAGCTTAAAACCTAAAGTGGGGAAGGTTTAACTAGGCAGAATCCATTATTTTTTCCCTAGTTCCCAAAACCATTCTAGCTCACCACCACGTGTGTCTGATAGCTTATGCTCTGTGTTCCCCTCAAGGCTTGACAGGCATGCACTGCTTAGTATTACTATATCTTTTGACACCTCCTGTTCTTGGATGCATAATGATAGTACATTTTATGAATTATGTGGCATACTTTGCCATGCTCAGAGAATAGCAAATACACATGTACAATTTAAACTTCCTATTTCCTAACTACATAGCTATGCTTTAAGTAGCTTTGCAAGATGAGCCAAGCCATCGTGAAGGCTATGGAGAAGTTGATGGGATAGCAAGTCTCTGCTAAGTGACATTTTCTTTCTTGTCTGTTCTTTTCACAAAATACTACTGTCTTTTTCCTTATCTAGTAAACTGACACTGTGTGATTACTATAATACTAATAAAGTGCTAATAATAATGGCTTGCATTTGTATAGTACTAATTATTTGGGACTAAGAATGGGAACACTCCTCTCTTGTCCAGGGCTCAGCAGAGTATCAGGCATGAGTAATAGCAGACAGAATGGTAGTTCATGACAGGCATGAGCAGGCTGCAACACATATATGAATAATTGAAGATTTGCACAAAAAAGGAACATAAAGGATGCCATAAGAGAGATGACTAGGAAAGAGGGCAGGCTAGTCATTTAGCAAGAGCAAAAGATAACCAGAATAGCCCACATTCTCTATTGATATCTATGCCACGTCAAGAAAACTAGAAGACCCTCCCCCCCAACACACACATACATACACACACACACACAGCTACTGGATAGGCCCCTTGAAGGATTTATGGAAGGACACAGAGAAGAACCATGCAGGACAGGAAAGACTGGATGGATTTTGAACAGTATCATTTGGAAGAAATAATCAGATCCATGTTAACACAAATCCCTCTAAGTATTGGAGTGAGCGATTCTTCTAATTATTCAGGGCCCTCAGTTACCTGAAGTAGATAGTAGCCTCTCTCCAGGTAGGGCTGTCTTCCAGCTGTTCCTAAGGCATCCATGGCTACTACCACTATCCCAAGGTGGAGGGAAAGAGGAGTTAAGAAGGGCTCTGTTATTTATGGTCTCTCCAAAAAGAATGTTAGGTTCTTGAGGGCAGGGACTGTCTTTTGGGTTTTTATGTTTTTTTGTTTTTGGTTTGGGATTTCTTTAGTTTGTTATGGTTTTTTAAAAATATACCCAGTGTTCGAGACAATACTTTGCACATAGTAAATGCTTAATAAATGATTTTTCCTTCATTCATTCCATGCATTCACAGTAACCTTTTGAAGTAGGCACATCTGATACTTCATCACCACTTTGCAGAAGAGGGAATTATTTGTGTCACATGTTCTGGGGGAGATGGAGTGACTTAGAGGGTGCTCAGGCATACAGCTGTCATTAAATCCGGGTCCATCTTCTTCATTGCCCTTCAATTTGAGTTCCAACATGCCTAGATCTCCATCCTCAGGGAATGCTCAGCACAGGCACAGATGTACATGATCTCTTAGGACCATGCATATCAAAACTTCCAGGGCCACCTTTTTAGGAGAAGGGCAATGGCCAGGCACATGAATCTACACTCCACAGACATGCCTGGATACTGGTACCCTGCTGCTCAACCACACTCACCAGCCTCATTGGATTCCTCCTTCACTTTATCCTCCATGGTAGCTTTTCTTCAACCCATAAAACTACGGTGTACAGCTGGTCCAAAATAACAACCCCCTTTACTTTGTCTGCTTTCTTCAAATACCTGGCTAATATAACTGAACCTAAGAGCTATTGGATCAGGCAACCTTTAATCAGTTGCTCTCAATAACTGGGGCATGATAGTCCTACATCCATCTTCTGGTCTGCTTCTTTCTCTTCACTCTAGAAGAGAACAGGGAATAGACCTATGATTTCACTGTTTTGGGGAACTCTGAGATGAGAAAACTCTCTCCATCAATGTAGGTCAGCATCTTCCCTACAACTTAAGAGTATTAGAGCATTACATAATCATATAGCTAGTATGCTATCATGTCATATATAAGACTTAACCAAGTCTCCTTGGCTTGAGGTGAGCTCTCTATTTACACCAAGCTGTTTCTCTTCATTCTGGTGATAGAAATTTGAGATTCAGAAAACATTTCCAATTTGCCCAAGGTTTCACAGAACAGGTACACACATACACACATACACACACACATTCATTTTATGCCAGTGAAGAAAAACTTTGGGTCTCTGGAATTCTGGGTAATGTGTAGTTATGGAGAGGAGGTAGTTTTATGGAAATTAAGGACTTATCCCTCTGATCACCAAAACTTCTTTTTTATTTAATAACTAAGATTTATATTTCCCTTTAAGTTTTGTAAAGCCCTTTACATGCATTGTCTCATTTTATCCTCATAACTCTAAAAGGGTGAGGCTTTTATTATTTCCATTTTGCAGGTGAAGAAATTGAGACTTTATTGTTAACTTAAACTTAACTGAGGTTAAGTGATTTGCTCAGGATCACAGAGCTAGAAAGGGTCTGAGGTAGGATTTGAATTTAGGTCCACCTTCATTCTAAGTTTAGCACATTATCTGGTAGGACACCTAAGCTGCCTCCTCCTGTTATACATTTTGGATAGGCATCTATTATATGCTTCCATAAGCATACATTTACCTAACCTTTTTTTGGTGGCCAGAGTCATTACTATGCACAACAATTATCATACTGTGCTGTAATGAGGCAGTTCCATCCTGGCCCATCAAAGTGTCATGAGATCTTTGTCCTTAAACCAAATGACCCCCGACTGTTGTGTTATTGAAATCTTTATGTCTGCTTTTTATAGTTTTTCAGTCTCTTCTCTTACCATTAAGTTGTCAGATACCACTTTTTGCTATTGACAATGGGCCTCCCTAAAGCAAGCAATCTTTTCCACCCTCCTTCTAATTTACTGCTTCTACTATAATCACCTGTAGGATGGGAAACCAGAGAGAACTGGTAGAATTCTATATAGTTTGTTAGAATTTTGTTAGAAGCTTGTTAGAATTTTTATCAGAGACTGTAGCTGATTTTTTGTAACTTACTATGTGCAAAGTGCTGTATTTATGCCTAACATTTGTACTTCCACACAGTAAGTGTAGTCTGTGTGTCAAAGCCACTTAAGAGCACAAAGGACTTGAGATAACAGTTACATAGACCAGAGGTGTCAAATTTACCTGCATATTCGACAAAACTCCAAAGTGCGGTGAACCAGATTGAAATATAATTGGGAAATTTTAATAAAATTAATAAAAATGCAATTCAACAAATAAATGTTAATTTGTGGTTTTCTAAGTCACTACAGCATTTCTATTTGAGTTTGACATTAGGAACCTTAAGGGGCTATTTTATGAGAAAAATCATTAGTGTTTTAGTAAATGAACTTTATAAAATCCAATTATGATATTTATTTGGGGTTGTTGTGAAGCCCAAATAAGATAATCTATGTAAAGCAATTTATAAGCTTTAAAGCACTAGATAAATGTCTATTACTATTATTACTACTCAAAGGCCTTTTGAGTTATTTTCCTGGTTGTTGTCTGTGTTCTTAATAGTAAAACTTGAAAAATAGGTAAGATCTGGATAAGTAGAATATCATATTTAATTTTTGCTAAAATGTAACCCATGAAATATTAGGGATATTTCTTTTCATGAGATATGGAATTCATTTCACTGATTATGTCATAGTCTAAAACAGTGGTGTCAAATTCACATAGAAACCCAGGCTACCATACCATACATAAAGGGATACTACACCATACACAAGGTACCTTATATTGACTTGGAAAACCATATATTAATATTCTCTAGATTCTATTATGTTTTTATTTAGTTTAGTAAATATTTAGCAATTGTATTTTAATCTACCTATTTATTTATTGAATATTTCCCAGTTACAGTTTAATCTAGTTCAGGATCACATTCAGAAGTGTTGCCTACACCATCAGTAACACCTCTGGCCAAGACATCTACCAAAGTACTGCTTTAGTCAGAGGTACGCTGATAAATGTTTAACAATCAGTTCTCCAAGGGGGAAGATATACTCATAAAACACTTTTTAAGTTTAAACTGCATTACTAAGCATATCTATCACTTTCTTAAATCTAGAAGATCAATAAAACAATAAATCAAGCCCTGATTTGCAGGTTTGGGGAGTACTGAAAAGATTTAACAATTGGCTGAACTGATAGGAGCTATTTCTAGCACATCCCTGACTTTCCACCTCCTACTTTCTCGGTTCCCCTTTATAGGTAGTCTTCCCCCTAGAATGTAAGCTCCTTGAGAGTAGGGACTGTCTATTTTTCTTCTTGTGTTTTTAATCCCATGGTCCTTAGTACATTGATTGGCACATAGTAAACTCTTAATAAATGTTCTATTTATCTCTCTTATTAGTCATCTGTTTTATCTGTCTTATTTATTCATCTATCATCTACCTTAACTCTCTATCATTCATCTAACCTGCCATCTATCCATCATCTACCTCATATCTATCATCTAGCCATAGATCTATCATCTATCTTATCTATCATCCTTCTTATCTTTCTTTCTATCCTCTATCTTATCTTTTTTGTTTGTTTGTATTTTGGAGGGGGGAAGGCAGGGCAATTGGGGTTGACTTGCCCAAGGCCGAACAGCTAGTAAGTGTTAAGTGTCTGAGGATGAATTTGAACTCAGGTCCTCCTAACTCTGGAACTGGATTCTATCTTATCTATCCTCTATCTAGATTATCTGCCTTAAGTCTCTATCATCTATTGATATATTTTATCTCTCTCAATCATTTATCCATCTATCTATCATCTATCTTCTATTTTTTTCTCTCTTCATATAGCTGTCTATTTAAAGTTATCAGGGACTTTAGAAGCCATTTTGTCCAGCTCCCTCATATTACAACACCTGAGGAAAACAAAGCCCAGACACGTACAATGACTTGCCAAAGGTAGCATTACTAGTAATTGGCAGAGCGGGGTTTAGAACCTACGTCCTTTTGTGCCATACCTAGAGTTTGTTCCCATGTACCAAGCCGTCACAAAACAAAAGCAGACTCATGCTTCACTGTATGAAGAATGAGGTTTCAATCTTCTCTCTGTAATCGTGTCCAATAACGATCTTTATTCTTTCTTACTCATCCCTCTGCTTCCTTAAAGTTGTCTATGCATAGTTCCATCTCTAAGTCAATTCTTAAGACGGTTTCTTTATCCTCGGAGATAAACAAAAGTCACTGGGTTTAGTTGTGTTCATCTTTCTGTAGATGATTCATTCACTTCTTTCCTGCAACAGGCCTTGTTTCTTCCACCAAAACATGGGCGGTGTTATGTGCTGTTTCCTCTTTGCTTTTAACACGTCTCTAAAATAGGTTGCCATGTGAAAGATATTTTCTTGCAGGCTTCTACCCTGCTGATTTAAGCCATTTCATGTGGCTGTCCATTGGCCTCCTGGAGTTTGTTGACCATTTCTCTCCTACTCTTAATTCATTTGTATCTCCTTATTTATCTGTGGTTTTCAGTTTTAGGACAGTCAGCTTCCAGAGCACAAATTTGTTCCCACCCCCAATGCCCAGATTTCTTTCCTCCCAATTTGTGGAGAAATTTCAAAATGAACATTTTCATCATGGTTATGTATACAGCATGACTCATTTAGAACAAATCCGCTCAGAGGATTAAAAGAGGTTTGTTTAAATTGTTCACTCTATATAGAAAGAAGGAAAGTCTGCCTACTCACTGTGTGCAGTTCAGTTCTCTCCATTTGAGGAGATGGAATTGCGCTCATTGCCCTAGCAGGCCTGGTCTGTACTTGAGGGTGGGGCTGAGAAGGTAAATGGGGAGAATATCTGTTTACCTAATACTTGTATGCTGTTTTGGAACAAGGAGTGAACAAGGAATGCCCATCCCTCACACCCTATCAACAGAATTAGTGAAACTTAAAGACAATGGACTCATTCAACAAGGGTTCCCTCTAGGTCAACAGCACTCAACTAAATACTTGACCCCTGCCTTCAAGGAGCTTCCAATTTAAGCCAATTTACAAAAATGATACAAGGAATGTCAATTTAAGGAGTAAGTGGGTTATGGACGACCCTGGTTTTGGGGAAATGTCTGGTATTCATCAGGAAATAAGTCCACCAAGGGTTTTGAGTCATTTGAATGACAGATATTATCTCAGCACAACAAGAATAATTGCTCAAAGGGCAATGTTGTCATTTGTAGTCTAGATGATTTTTTTCAAACAAGCAAGTCGTTTCCTTTCTTAGTATCTAAGGCAACTCTCTTGAGGCTTAAGTTATATATGTTAAGATATGCATATGTGGATAGAATTTCCATGAGGGAGTCGTCTACAGTAGTGAAACCACATATCTATGCCAAAAGAGCAACAACAATACTGCATTTATATAACAGAAAGGCAAGAATATTAATATTGTAACCACTAATTTTTTCCTCAATTATATAGTTACCAAATTCAAATATGTTTTGTTTTTGTTTTTCATCAGCAGAATAATCTTTTCTAAGGAAAAGAAATCATTGGTTAGACAGCTGGTGTAATGACTGTAGTCGGCTTTTTTATTTGTTTTGTTTTGTTTTGATTTGCAGGACGGAAGGCAGGGCAATTGGGGTTAAGTGACGTGCCCAAAATCACATGACTAGTAAGTGTTAAGTGTCTGAGGCTGACTCGAGGGCCAGTGCTCTATTCACTGTGCCACCTAACCACCCCATAATGACTATAGTAGAGAAAAAAACCAAACACTGGACCCTGGCTTAGATATTTACTAACTCAACACTTTGACCTTAAGCAAGTCATAGAATCATAAAATCCTAGAACTTCAGATCTGAAAAGGAACTTAAATGAACATCTAGTTCAACTTTTTTTTTATTTTTAGGAGAAGGAAAAAGAAGATTGTAAGATGACTTGCCCAAGATGATGCAGAACTTTCTTCCCACAAAAAGCACCATAATAGTATCTATTAAGGAGGAGCTGATTAACAAAGTTCATCTCAAAGCATCATAAGAATGCTACCTGACTTCCAGGTCACATGACCAACAAAATGGACTATATATTTCCTCTGATGTTTGTGTCCTTTCAAACATCTTCAAACATCATCCTTTCAAACATCTGCAAAAGAAATAAAGCAATTTCAGCTATATCCATAACCTGTAACACGAAGAAACATAATGAGGAAAAATCTGATTGAACAAATAGGAAGAGAAAGTCACTCTACCCTACCACCCACCATTTGTGACAGGGCTGCATAAGTCAACCCTTAAGATGATAATAGAACTCATCTCTACTAACTCCTCCTTCTTGTGTTGAGGAAAACCAAAAGACAGAAGCTTACTCAAGCTGTTATCAGTAAAAGTGCAGTGATTTGTACCGTAACAGAAAGAACTGGAATAGAATACCTGTTTGTAGCTGTGTGGTACACCATTAAGTCTAAAAGAAAGATCCCAGTTTTCAGCCGAGACCAGTTCTGGTCCCCCAGAAGTAATTTGAAACAATAGACTGACTTGTGAAATGTGAATCACTTAGCACAGGAGGAAGCAGAGACATTTTTGAAATCAGGCCCCCAGGAAAACCAGCAACAAGAGTCAGAAAGTGAGCAATAGAAAAATAGGGAGAAGAAAGACTGAAATTACTAAGCATCTCAGAAGGAAGAAAACTCAAAGACCTAGAACATAAGCAGATAACCTAAAAAGAAACATATTAATTATACAAGGGAATATAGTCTCCAGATCAGGTAAAAGAGTTCAGGCCTCAATGAATGCAGAAAAAGGAAAATAAATTGACATATAACAAGGCAGAAGACCCTGTGGATTCCCAAGAGAACACTGCAGGTAGTTCCTGAATGGTTTAAAAGAGAAATAAGAATTCTGAAAGCAGAATATATGCTCTGTCCTATATAAATAATTGATAGAAGAGAAAAATTTGAATCCACAGTGGCCAGTCTCACCAAACAAACAAAAGAGACAATAACTGATAGGAAATGCAAATACACAAAAGTAACTGAGAGAAGAGTATCAAAAGCAATACCATTAAGAGAAAATATGATCTCCATACCACCAAAATATAATGATCTCAGAAACAAGACACATAAAAAAACAACTTAAGTATTATACATCCCCAGAAGAATACAAGTAAAAAACAAAACTAAACACCAAGAATTGATACAAGAAAATTGATTGGGACTTCTGAATACTGAAAATAAAGTGTCAATCAAAAGAATCACAAAACATCTCTAAGAAAAAAAAAATCACGCTACCAACTCCAACACATCATGGTTTAATTATGAAATTCCAATAACAAACAATAAATTCTCCAAGCAACTAGAAGAAAGGCCTTCAAGAGGAGAAGAAATTCAAATAACACAAGACTATTTATTGCTAGAAACTACAGGAGGGAATGGAATAATATGTTCTGAAGGGCAGAGGAACTCGATATACAACCCAAGGTGACTTACCTTGTAAACCAGAGCCTAACTGTTGATGAAAAAACATCCAATTCAGAAGAAACATTCAAAACATTCCTAGAGAGAAAGCCAGGCACGAATAAATATTTGTTTTTCAAACACCCCAGGTAACAGAAATACAAGTCAGGTAACAAATACAACAACCAAGGACAACAGAACAACGACAGAAAGAGCATTGAAAGATTTCTTTCTTAAAGATTTCTTCCAAAAGTCAAATAGAAGTGATAGTGGAGAAATGGACCTGAAACATAATGGACTAAAACCAGGGGTATTATGGGTAAATGTTTAATAACCAGTTCTCCAGCAGGATAATGTAGGCATGATACAATTTTCAGTTTAATATGCATTAAAATTATCTCTATTACTTGTGAATCTAGATTAGAAAAATAGCAAATCAAGCCCTGATGTGTAACATGTACCAATTTCTGAGGCATAAATGCTCACAATGAAAACTGAAAAGTTAGTTCTCATGAACTTGTTCAAGTCTTTATATAGTTCCCACTATGTTCCAGGTACTTCAGTGAGTTTTAACAAACATCTCATTTGATCTTCATAATTACCCTTTGAGTTGGTGCTATTATTATCCCCACTTTACCATTGAGGAAACTGAGGTAAATACAGAGTGACTTGCCCAGAGTCACACAGCTAGTCAGTAACTGTGGTCACATTTGAACTCAGCTCTTCCTGACTCCAGGCCCAATGCTGTATTCACAGTACCACTACCAGCTGCCTCTTAAGTGAGTTCCATTATACTCCTAAAACTTCCCAACACTCCACTTATAGATGAAACAATGTTTTGTGTGTGTGTGTATGTTTGTTTGGGGGGAAATAAATTACAGAATTCAAAGGCATATAAAAAAGGGAAAATGGGAAAGAAGATAGAGGGAAACAGTAATATATCCTAAGCAATTCAAAGGTTAACAATGTAGGGTTAACCCCTACAGTACCTCAAGAAGAAGACAGCCCACAAAAGAAATGGGCAACTAAGCAAAGGAAGAGATTGAAAAGGGGTGAAGAAAGGGAGTGTTAGGTCTCTGATACCTCACGTGGGGAGGAGACTCCTAAAGAGGGTCGTTAAGGAGTGCACGTGGTCAATCACCTGGGGGCAGAATGAAAAGGCTGCACCTGCTTACAATAAGCAGGATAATCTCTCCGCCTTTGGGGTGAGACACGTTGGGAGGGCATGGCCAGGGGAGGGGCCCTAAGGGGCCCTGGAGAAAGGACTAAAATACAGGCTACTTGGAGGCAGGGGCAGTTCGGTGGAACCAGGCCAGTCCAGTCCAGCCACACTAAGATAGAGGATGAACTCTCAATAAAAGCTAGAAGCAAGTCCTGTGTCCTGAGTTTCTCTGTGCAGCTGTTTCTCCCCGAGTGGACCGGGAGCTGGGGACGCCCGAGGCCTGTTGAGGTGGGTATAGGTAAGCCCCATGCATCCTGACCCAAAAAGATAACCCTCACCTGAATAAAAAACCACTAACAAGTGAGAAATCTTATTTTGGTGGTAAGAGGGTGTAATGTTAATGGAATCTGAAGATCTTCCATGCCCCTTTGTATTGGCAAGTAAGCAGGTACTTAGCACCTTGTTTCAAGTTAACACCTTGTTTAAGCTATTTAATTCGAGTAGTTCATACCTTGGGAGGAAGTTGCTAATGTAACAGGAAGGGGCAATACAACAATAATGGCAGAAGAGTGTCCCTCCCCCAGTTTTGCATAAGTCTCATGGGAAAATAAACAAAAGGGAATACAGAATCGAACAAATTGCCAGACTAATGAGGGCTAAATGACTTATGGCATCTTCTAAATGGAACTGCAAAAAATGTATATATATCTGAGCACCACATGAAACTTCTACAAATTTTACCATGTTGGGGCATAAATATATTACAAATAAATGTGAAATGGCTGAAATACTCAACACATCCTTTACAAACCATGATGCAATAAAAATAATTATCAATTCAAGGAGCACAAACAAAATACACAGACCCAAATGGAGGTTTAAAAATGAAATCTTAAATAAGTAAAAGAACACTTCACAGAAAGAATTAACAATTATATGTAAGAAAATTATCGTAATAAAATTTGATTTTCTAGGATGCAACAAAAGCAGTTCTGAGGGGGAAAATACATTCTTTTTTTTTTTT
>JAQQSW010010309.1:0-13020 GCA_028646575.1 Pseudocheirus occidentalis | reverse complement strand
GAGAGACAGAGAGAGAGAGAGAGAGAGAGACAGAGAGAGACAGAGAGAGAGAGAGAGAGAAAGAGAGAGAGAGAGAGAGAGAAAGAGAGAGAGAGAGGGAGGGAGGGAGAGAGAGATAGAGGGAGAGGGAGAGGGAGGGGGGGAGAGAACCTGACTGAGACCTGAGATGGAGTTTTCCTGAGACTAGAATCTGGTGAAGGCCACCCAGAAGGCCATTATTCCTTCTGTGTCCTAGGGCCACCTGAACTGCTGGAGGACTGAAGAAGCATGACCAGGATAAGGCTTTGTTTGTTTGTGGCCTGACTGATCCTTCAGCTCCAGGCAAGAGAAATGGTAAAGGGTTTGACCCTGTGAACTTCAGTGTGTGCCGGGGACTGCCCTGAGGACTGGATAAGGACCTGGGACCTATCTACCTCTGAGGACTGGATGAGAACCTGGCAGTTGTCTGCTTCTGAATCCAGGTGATTGGTGGATTCAGGAAGGAGCTGGGACCATGGAAGGGAATCCAGGGAATCAGAAAGACCACCCAGAGTCAAGATGAAGAAAAGGCCTCCCCTTGGACAAAACTGAGGTTTGCTGGACACTGAAGGGTAGAGAGTTTGTGTGCTTTTCTAATGACTGTATTAGTGATTAATGATATTTAGTAATTGGGAATCTAGCTTAGTGACTGACTGCCCATGAGTGGAAGATTGATATATTGTGAATTGATTGAATGAATGATTAAGTGGGAAGGGTTTCCCCCTTAGGGAAACCAGGTGATTATTCTTTTGTTCCTTGTTCTAAATATTGTGGCCACTATACTGAAAACTGTGTGGCCACTCTAATGTCAAGCTGTTATGAACACCATATTGTGACTTTCTGTGATAAGATGTAATGTTGTGAATATTATATTGTGAATGTTTGCCTTGATTTGTAATAGAATAAACAGCATTCACTATTAACTGTGTAATCCAAATCTTAAAAGCTGTTCACAGTAGCATTCTTTTGGGAATCTGCTGGTACATGGTGTTACACTCTTACAGCCCTAAAATAGCAGGCTCCCACCGACATTTCTCCAGTATGTTGTTGATTGGCTGTTTATGCTGGTACAAACCCCACAAAGCATGTTGTCTCTTTGTAAGTTCGGATTCTCGGTTTTTAAAAATAGAGATATCTCATGAGTTAGTCACAGACGCTTACCTGGCATGTCTTACCCAGGCCCATCTCATCACCAAGAATACAGCCATGCTGAAGTTGAAAACGCTGCACCAGCCACTTGACTCCAGCTAGCTGATAGGAGTGCAAATGAATCCCTACGAATAAAAATCCAAAATGAACGACTACTTTTTTTGACTCTTCATTAGATAGGACAGTAGAGAACTACAGAACCAAGACCCAAACCCTGGCTTCCCAATCCACAGAACAAGTGGCTCTATCATTTGCTGGGAAACTATTGTTGTTTAAGTATTTAATTTTCAAAGTGCCCAAACCTCCATTTTTCTCATATATACAAATTAAAGATTAGACCAGAGGACCTCAAAAGTCTCACCCTGCCCTAAATCCTAGGTTATCAAAAAGGCATTTTATTCATCTTTCCATCTAAGGTCAGGAAGGGAGCATCAATATTTCCACTCTCATTTACAGGCTGGAAGCCAGGCTGTCTCTCAAGCTACTATGGATTCATTCCTTCACTTATTAAGCATCAATTATGTACAAAGCATGGAGGTAGAAAGATAAGATAGTCCCTGGAGCAATATTCACAAAAAACAAACCACCAAAAAACCACCCAAATGAGAAAAAAACAAAAACAAAAAATCCTAAATACTATGTACCATAATAAAGCAAACTTTCTTCCAGAGAGGAACCAAGGAAATGTACCTGCTGGTTATGTGCAAAAGTAGGGAACTATGAGGATATAATGTTACATACACCATCAGATAAGGTTAAAATGTTGGTTGGTTTTGTTGAATTGGTTTTTTTCCTTCTTTCTTTTAAAAAATCACTGGGTGGGAGATGAGGGAGGGATACATTAAAAAATGAAGTGATATAAAAACAGAAGATATTAAAAAATAAGATGTTTAAAAGGGAGGAAAAGATACAGCCTCAGTCTTCATAAAAATCTTCTAGGATGAAAGATGCTATATAAACACAAATTTATAAATATGATGGCCATAGATGTCTTTTTACTTAAAAGCAGTCATCTAAATGAGATCTGCCCCCACTGACCTGAAAAAAAAAATACTGCCAGATCTTGCAGAAACATCTTCCCAGAAAGTTTGTTTTTAATGAAACAGAAATTATAGTATAGGCTGTGCTCAATTCTCTGTGGTAATGGGGAAGAAGGAAAACATAAATAAGTGAACCACAAATCCCTAGCACTACCTTTATTTAAAGCAATCTTTTTTGATAAAAAAGTAAAATCAAAAATGCCTTCTATTGACACAACCAAAAAAAAAAAAACCCAACTTGCTGGTTTGAAATTTCTTCTATTTACATCTGTAATATTAATGGGACTTAAGATCTTCTCTACTCATTAACAGACCTCAGGTGGAGCCCATTAAGGGAAACTTGATTAGGGGAGGCTTGCTTGTAGGAAGGCTTTCCAACTTTTTGCTAATTTCAAATTAGGCAAGGAGTCAGGAAGGCAGTCATGTCCTCTGGCTCTAAGAAAGGGTATATATACTCTGAAGTTAGCATTTGGGGTTCACTCATTGGAAGAATGTTCTTGTGATTTGACCAGATGAGATTCTGGGCAGCTCTTAAGAAGCCCTCCTTTCCCCTCCATCCCCCAGACGTTGATGCTTCTCTCTCTGATAACTATGTATGTATTGCCTTGGTCAGACAGTTGGATCTCTCTGTTGATCTGTGCTAATTTCTTAGACAGTTAGAAGCCCTGTCTATTGGTCTTTATTTCTCTGCTTGTATTTTCTGTTTGTATTTTCTCTGAAAATCAGGGTGCTGACTTTTCCCCTGAACTAGTGAATGTAATTAAAAAGACTTCGGACCTCTTAAACAGCCATCTTTCCTAACAAAGCAGATCTAAGAACCTGTACTAGCAGTCATCCTGGGTATGTCAGTGTGACTGCTGCTACACCATCCCAATCCTACAACTGGAGTATATCCTAGGGAGCAGTGAAATAGGGCAAAAGAGAGGGCAGCAGGGGTATATTCAAGCAGACGCAAGATTTCATCTTCCAGGAATCTTGTTGACTCTGCAACACGACCTCCTTGGGTTACTGAGCCTCAAGGGTCTTTCATATATCCCCACTGTAACACTGATCAATGTGGAAAGGGCTAGTAGGAACTTGGTAAGTGACTGTTATAGTCTCAATTCTCATTTATATGATGATGCACCAAGAACAAAGGAAAAGAGATAAACAGTTCAAAAACTGCCCAGGTAGCCAAGAAATGTTTTCTGCTTTTGCTTTTTTAAAGGTCTAGAGCAGTGGTTCTCAACCTTCCTAATGCCCATGCCGCGACCCTTTAATACTCATATGTGGGCGTATCTGCATGTGGGCAGACCTGCCTAGAGACAGATAGAGGAGCGGTGTCTCAGTTTCTAAGACCATGGGAAATATGTGTTTTCCGATGGTCTTAGGCAACCTCTGTGAAAGGGTCCTTTGACTCCAAAAGGGGTCACAACTCACAGGTTGAGAACCGCTGGTCTAGAGGAACACCTCCAGCATAGACCATGAACAACAGAAATCTCACAGAATCAGGAACTGAGATATGTTATGACAATTACCTGTGTGGGCAGGTTAAAACTTCTCAGGTAACATTTTAGAAATCTGAACAGCATTTTAGTAAAATTCTAAAGATCTAGCAGACTGAGGCCCTTTGCCCTACTTCCCTGGTCATGAATTGAAGGTTTCACTGACCTTAGCTAATATGTAGGAAGGGAAAGAACGTTTCTCAAACTTGGCTATAGACTTAGTTTCCCTTGACGTGCACAAATACAAATTTGGAAAGATTGCTGTACGGACTAGTTGTCATGTTCCAAAATCCCCATGACTCATATGATACCTTCTGCCTTCCTGTTGCAAGAAGGAGGGACACCATGACCCAAAGTCCCAACATCCCCATTATTCATGAGATATTATCTACTTATATATTATCTACTTTCATTATCTACTTTCAGGTCATTTGCACTGACAAAGTGGATGTCTTCCAGTGGCTCTCATATCCATATTTTGACTCTACTAATATAGATGACATTTATCTGTTATGATACTGATGTCATATTTTGTTTCTGTATTATCCAAACCTGTACCTTCTGCTTTCTGACATTATTGACATTTTACCCGCAATGCAAGCAAATTCTTGTGGTTAAGAATATGCACCTCAGTTCCTGATGAACAGAAACAGGACCGAACAAGGGAGGGCATGAAAGGGGTGGTCTTTTGGATATATAACCAAGCTTTGCATTTTGTATTTTCCCTCTCCTACTAGATTGCCTCTAGTGGTGAGACTGCCCTTCTTGCAAGAAAAAATAATTAAATAAATCCTTCCTGTCTCTGCTTGGAGAAATCTCTACTTATTTTATTTGGGCAAGAGCCGTCTTTGTCCCACACATTACCCATGAAGAGAATGTCTACACCAATGAGATAACACATCCACCAAAGTATATAAAGTCACCATCATCATTACCATCATAATTATCCTCATACAAGAGTATATTTGGGTGGTTTTGTATGGTTTACAAAGCATTTTTACACCCATTATTTCATTTAATCCTCTCAGCAAGTCTATGAAATACAAACCGTGGGGGGAAGGAGTGGAGAGGAACATCATTATTCCTATATTACAGGTGAAGACACTGAGGTTCTCCTGCCTTGTCCAAATCACAAAGCCAGTAAGTCCAGGGCTGAACCCCAGGTTTCCTAAGCCCAACAAAATACACAGGTAGAAAACAGATACAATCAAGAAACACTGACATCCCACCTTCTACAGGAAGCCTTGCCCAATCCCTCAATTCTACTGCCTTCCCTCTGTTGATCATCTCCTGTTTATCCTGTATATAGTTTGCTTGTGCATATAGATTTGCTCCTTGAGGGTAGAAACTGACTTTCCTCTCTTTGTATTTAGCCCAGTGCCTGGAGCATAGTAGGCACTTATTAAATGTTTACTGACCGAAATTTTAAATCAACAGACACACAGAGATGAGTCAGCAATACACACTTATATAGCAATAACAATAAGAAATAGCTACAGACACGCGCGCGCACACACACATACACGCCTAGAGAATTAAATTCAAATTTCCTCTTATTTATTCTCTTGATTCATCCCCCTTTAAGATGGATTTACTTTTAGAAGAAAATAACCAGTAAGTTGGTTTTTAATGTCTTACATGATGCTCTACTGTTTTAAAATGTTTTTATGAGCATTTTCATTTATGAGCCTCAAGAGCAACCCTGTTACATAGGAGAGGGAGGCATTACTACCCCCTCCATACACTGCAAAGATGCAAGTCTGTTTTACAGTTTCAAACCTGTTGTAGCATACATGGGAATAAAGCAACACAAGGCTTTATACACCTCATTATGCACCTTCAACACATACCAATCATCTATTTAAGATAATGTTAACAACAGGAAAATAAAAGGCTTTTGCACAAATAAAATGAATCTATCTAGGATAAGAAAGGAAGTAGTTAAATGAGGGAAAAATCTTTGAATCAAACATCTCTTACAAGAGTTTGTATCTAAGATATATAGGCAACAGAAATATATAACCAAAAGTTATTGTCCAATAGATAATTGGTCAAAGGACATAAACAAACACTTCTCAAAAGAATTGGAAGCAATTAACAACCATATGAAAGAATACTCAAAATCATTAATAAGAGAATATGTAAATTAAAACAATCCTTATACCTCAAACCCAAGAATTTGGCAAAGATGATAAAAGACAAGAAGAGACTGTGTTGGAGGGGTTGCCTGAAAAGAGGCATGGTAACATGATGGGAGGAGCTGTGAATTATGGTTGTGAACAATCATTTTGGGAAGCATGTTTGAATTATGGAAATGAAAATGATTAAAATGTTCACACACTTTAACCTATAGTTTTCCACGCTAGGTTAGTGATCCCAAGGAGGTCACTAACAAAAAGTTTTCTTTTCCCATACACTCAAAAATACTTCTAGATAGTGGGAGTAAAGAATGGAAACAAAGCAGATTCCCATCCTAAGAATGACTAAACAAAGTATGCTGCATGAATGTAATGGAATATTACCATGTAAGAAACAAGGATCACAATGAAATCTGGAAGCATGAACTTACATGAACTGAAGCAAAGTGAAGTCAAGCAGAGGGAGGAAGACAAGATACACAATGACAGCAAATGAAAAGAAGCACAAAACAATAGGAAATTAATGAGGCAAAGTTACAAAGAATAATCTTGGGCCCAGAGGAATTATAAGAAAACAACTCCCATCTCTACCCCCTACTCTCTGTGTGGAACACTGCACAGACAAAGAGTGTACTGACTTGCTAAGTTTTCTTTTTTTTTTTTTCAATTCCTTTATAAGAATAGCTTTCCTAGGAAAGGTCAGGTTAGAAATGAAGGTAGTATATAGGGGAAGTCTAGGTGATGTAAAAACAAAAGATGTCAATAAAAATGTATCGATAACCTTTTGAAAGAAAATAAATTATTTTACCAATCTGTGATGTAGATGAGGTATTTATATCTTCTTTAAAAAAAATGAATAGATCAAGAATTTAACTAAAGCCCTATTAGTCGTCAGGCATTATGCTTATCCTTGGGATAAAACGAAGACAAATAGTCCCTGCTCTTAAAGAACTTACGTTCTACTGAGGAAGTCAACATGCACATATATAAGTGTATATATAGAATAAATGTAAGGTAGTTTCATATAAGATAGTGAGGAAGGAAGGATGTGCAAGAACTGGTTGGCTTGTCTCTGACTTATGCTTTGGACTCTTGCAAGTAAGGGCCAGAGATACACAGTAATAACCACATATGACAAAAATGAGCATTTATGGAAAAATCCCAAGGATAGTCAAGAACCGTGGTTGCACTCCAAATACAGCACGCACAGTTTGTTCACTCTGCCCAGCTTCCGTTCGAGAGAAGGAACGAAAATCCTAGTTTAAAGAAAACCTGGGTCAGTGAAAGAACCCACGACATACTGGGGGTTTTCCACCTAATCAATGACGTGCTCATTCTTAAAATGACTTTTCCTAAAACTAATCCAGTCTCCTTCTCCAGAAAAGCCTTTCTCGATGTTCGGGGACGTGGGGCAGACGTCCCGCTTTAACTTTCTTATCTCCCTCCAACAAACTTCCCAGGCCACGAGAGCTAGTGTCCAGCAGGCTGAGAATGGGCATTCAGCTCTAAAACAGGGTTTCTCTGGTTCGTTCTAAAACGACTATGTGCACACTCGAAGAGGTCTGGGTCTCTGCCCTAGACCACTGCACCCCGCTTGCTGGGTCTCTGCCCTAGACCACTGCAACCCGCTTGCCAATTTCCAGGAGAGCTGTGCCGCGAAGCCGGGGAAAGGGGGAGGGGGGAGAGCAGGCTGATCAGTTACAGATAACGCGAGACTTCCGTGCGGAAGAAAAACTGATTACAAGTTGGCGGCTCTCAAACACCACGTGAGCCCGGGCCTCACTAACCTGTCAAACCCCATTTCCTCAAATCCTCCTCCTCGACTCCGGTCCCCGCTGCGGCCTTATTCTGCAAGGCCTGTAAGAACGTGGACATTTCGTCCTCGGGCTTCCCGGGAAACTTTCCAGTCAAGACGAAGAGGAGAGGGCGCGAAAGCAAACCCCCCAGACTGGCGGTCTTCGAAGGGCACGCGATCATTGGCTGCTCGGGCCGTGACGCGGCCCTCCATTGGTTGTCTCTAATGAGTTCTCCCTCCCTCTGCCTGCCCTGGCCCCGCCTCTCCACTGACTTCATTTTTCCCCACCCCACCTCCTTCCCCTCCCATAGGGAAGAAGGTACCACAGTTTCTGATTGGCTGCTGGTTAGCAGCAGCTGGTTGGTGCTGGTCCAGCGGCAGGAAGGAATCCGAATTCTGAGCGAATCTTGTGACAGATACAGGTGGGGGATGCTCTGAGCGTTTCGGGTGGAGCAGCCCAGGCTGCTGTGCTGGCCGGGGGAGTGGGGAGGGGGCAGTGTCTAGATTGTTTTGGCGGCGTCTTTGCTTTTATCGCGTTCTGACAGGGCCTCATGATTGCTACGTACGTGGTTGATTTTGTGTTTGGCATCAAGGTTACTCACCTTTCAACCTTTACTGAAACACATCAGAACTGAGTTATAGTACATCACCTAAAGCAAGGGAGTTCCGCCACTCTGTCTCTAGAACTTTGAAAAGAAAGCCGAAGTGACACTGAGGGAAAGTTGCTTGTAGAGAGTCTTGGGCCAAAAATAGGTAGTATTCCTTTTTGTGGCGTCTTTCTCTCCTCCACCCAACTTTTCGGAAAGTGCTTAAATAACAAAGTCATGGGACGTTCTGGTTGATGAAATCCTTCCAAGGAGTCGGTCAGCTAGACTAGAGAGATCGTTGGCAGCATGAGCCTCTATATAGATACATATAACCCGTATTTTAAAAAGTTTCCTGCAGGGAGACCTCTATTTTTAAGGGTGTAAAGGCATCCCGAGACCAAAAAGCTTGAGAATTGCTGGTGTAGTAGAAAAAGAATTGGAATAGGGCTCGTGGTTGGATACTACCTTTGGCCCACCCTGCCACTGTATTAATCTTGGGCAAATCATTTTACCTTCTGCACCTCAGTTTATACATCTATAATATGGGGGTAATATCATTCCTGATAAAGGAGGAACCTCAGAGGACTCAGTTTGAGCCAACCCAGATACCCATACTTGGGATATAGCTAACTTCTCTGACTCTATAGGTATATTAGGGACTTCTAAAGAAACAAGGGACACAGTAACTTGTCAAACTGGAGATGAATTCAGTAAGATTTTTTTAGAGGTAATATAGATCAAAAACCTCTCTGCTATCTCTTTTCTTCATGGACACAGGAACAGCAGTGAATACCTAGAGAGTAAATAAAAACTGGAAAAAACATATTTATAAGGTTCAAAATAATTTCACCTCCCCGATCTTATTTGATTCTCAGAACAACCAAAGGAGGCAGGACTGATATTATCTCTGCTTTATAAGTGTATAGACTGAAATGCAAAGGGTAAAATGATTTGCCCAAGGGATCATAACTAGAACCCACCTAGGTCTCCTATTCCATTCTTTTTCTACTATACCAGTAGTTCTCAGACTTTTTGGTCTCACGACTCCTTTACATCCTAAAAAAGAGAGCCCTCAAAGAACTTTTATTTATATAAGTTCTATGTGTCTGTGTTTACGTATTAGAAATAAAAATGCCTTAGTATAATTGTGAAAATAGTTTTGACCTCTCGGTCGTCTGAAAGCATCTTGGTAACTCCTAGAGATCCCCAGACCATACTATGAGAACCACTGTTCAAACCATTCTGTTTAAGCAAAAGGAATATTTTTCAAAACTGGTATTTGTGTCATTGTACTGTGTTTGTTGTTTGTCTTGTATTTATGTCAGATATGATCATATATTTCAATCAATAGATATATTGTCTATCACATGCTAGACACAACATAACGTACTATGCATTTTATTACACTGTAATGTACAAAAATGTGTAAGGAATAGACCCTGCCTACTGAAAGCTTATTGTACAAGTATACAGACCAAATAGACATGTGAAGCAATTAGTAAAAAGCAGCATCATGGACAGTCACAAGGAAATACAAATGATACAGTGTAACCAAGTAGATAATGCAACTAACCCTTGAGGCAGGCAGCCCATCGCACTTTTGGAGAGCTCTAATTGTTAGGAAGTTTTTTCCTAGAGCAGGATACAATCTCTCTCCCTCTAACTCCACCTCATTCTGCCCACTGGAATGAGACAAAAAAGCCTGGTTAACCCTCAGATATTGAATGATGAAGATTATGTTCCCTCCCATCTCTCCCAAGTCTTCTATTCTTCTCCAGACCAAGCATTTCCAGTTCATAAATTCACTGTTTTATCTCAATAGCCTCTGTATTCCAATCTGTACCTGAGCAAGAATCCTTGTTACAGCACAACCAGTAAATGATCATTCAGTTTCCTAACCCAATATTTGTTTTGATGTGTATGGTTCTGAATCCCCTCATCATCTTGTTTGTTCTCTGAACATGCTCTAAATCACCAACGTCCTTTCTAAAACGTGGCAAACAGAACAGGGTTCCAAATGTGTCCTGACATGGCTGTACCAATTGTTTCAGTTGTCTGGTCATTGTCATTCATTCCAGCTGCATTATTGTAGTCACGACATCATTTCATAGAAGTGATCTCATGCTTTTCTGTGTTTTTTACAATAAGTATTCCACTATATTCATATAACACAACTTGTTTAGTCATTCCTAATCAAAGGACAACTACTTTGTTTCTAATTTCCTGCTACTACAAAAAGTGCTGCTTTAAATATTTAGAACATATGAGACTTAAAAAGAAAAAGTTATTGACCTTCCAGGAGTAGAAGCCTAATAGAATTTCTAGGTCAGAGTTCTGAACACTTTAGACACTTTCTTTGCTTAATTTCACATTGCTTTCCAAAATGGCTGTACTAATTACAACTCCACCAACAATGTATCTGTTACCTTTGAGACTGCATAGGCACAGTGGGACAAATGATAGGAATTGGGAACAGAGGTCCTCCGTTCAAATTCAGCTCTGCTACATACTCTATTCATCCTGGGCAAATCACTTCGCCTCTCTTGAGACTGTCATTTTCTTTATCAAAAGAGGAAACTAAACAAAATGATTACAAAGGGCCTTTCTGGCTCTAAATAGATGGTCCCATATCATGTTCTATCCCCAAGCCACCCCATTCAAAAATACTTTAATTTGGCTGGTTGGTTTATTTCCAAAGGAAAGAGATTAGATGTGTGTGTGTGTGCATGTGTTTATGTGTGCATGTATGCATGTATGCATGCATGCACACATCATGTGTCCCTATGGAAGCATCCCTGTCGCCCCCCTATTCCTATTTCCAGCCCTCATGGTCATCATCCAGGGAAACAATTCCTGTGAAGAAGGGTCCTGACCAACTGTTCCACACAAGTCAGGAAAGCCAATCTATATAAAGTATACACACACACACACACACACACACACACACACACACACACACACACACCCACACACCCCTAAGGGAAAGACAAGAAGGCTATATGTGCCAGGCAAGACAAACCACCATCACCACTTTGACCAGCATCTCTCCTCGGACGCCAAAGGGGACAGCTCAGGACCCTTGAACCCAAAAGTCTCCAGAATAGCAATATCCCACAAACCATCACATCTACTTCCAGCCCAACTCCTATAGACATCATTAAGGGGAGAAATCACTGTGGGGAAGGGGCCCACCTTCCTTATCACCACCAGTAACAATTGCTAACCAACTGCTAATAACAAGGATTGAGGCACAGGGTCCGTGGCAGTGGTACCCCCCACCCTCTAGACCACCATTCCTACTTCAACTCAGCCCTCCCTCACAACCATCATCTGGGATGAAGAGGTCAGTCATCCCTAACAACAAGGCAGGCAAACCAGCAAGGTGCCCTAGGGGAAAGGCAGGAGGCTGTTGTGCCAGGCACGACAAACCACTACCACTAGAATCCTAGTTATCAGTTGTACAAGATTGTCTATAAATGATTTTGTTACTTTCCTAAATCTGATATCTCATAGATGTGGGTACAACCTCCCCCAACGTCAATTGTAACCCGTCCATAACTGCCCATCCTATGGGACTTTCTTTTGTGTCTTCCCCGAAAGGACTGCAATATAGAATTTTAATTACAATATATGTTTATAGGTTTGACACATGAATGGATCTTTGACTTCACTGATGTGGGTGTACTCCCTCCATTGATGCAGATAGCCACCAATCCATGCCCTCTTACCCCACAGGGATTCTACCCAGTGTACTAAGTGACATTGTCCTTTAGTTCTCCTGACATTTTATGGATACCAGAGGGATAGTCAAGTTGCTGTCCATCTGTCTGTCTCCACACACACATACACACGTACATGCACACACATACACAAAGAGTGTCCCAAAAGTCTTAGTGCAATTTAAACCTTGTACTGCTTAGAACTGCACTAAGACTTTAGGGATACCCTGTGTGTATAAATACATACATATACATGCATATATGTATAGGTACACATGTGCATAATATAATCACATGTGTGTGATGCATGAATGTGTATGTATTTGCATGGCCTAGTTTCTATTTCTTTTTATTATTAGATGCAAATCATGGTAATTCATTCAAAAAGTATTCTTAAGCACCTTTTATGGGCGTTCCCCTATGCTGGGCACTGAAGGCAGTCCAAAAGAAATGTAAGACATGATCTCTTCTTTTTAGAGTTTTACAGTCACGATGGAGAGAGAAGATATGTATGAATGAAAGAGTTAAAACAGTAATAGCTTATGTTTCCATAGTGCCTACCATGTGTTGAACATTGTGCTGAGCGCTTTACAAATATTATTTGATCCTCACAACAACCTTAGAACCCCATTTTAAAGATGAAGAAACTGGGTAGGTGGAGCCAAGATGGCGGTGTAGAAGTAGCAAGGATCAGCAGCTCCTGCACGGCCGGCCACCTTAAATACACATAAAATCAATAAATTCTACAGCTCCAAAATCCCCGGAACTGCAGAAAACACGTTCCCCGCTGAAGGCAGTTCGGCAGGAGGAACCCAACGCAGCAGGTCTGGAGCCAAGGCCAGCAAACGCGGCCTGAGCCCAGGGCAGTGGGGAGAAGCCGAGGCTGCAGCCAGAGCCATTCTGGTACTAAAGGCTAAAAAGTGAATCTGAATGAATTCAAGAGCGACAGAACCCACGGAGAGACTGAGCGAGTCGGATTCCCAGCCCAGGAAAGTGCCTGCTTAGGTTGGGGTAAGAAGAACGCTGAACTCAAGGAAGCCACACCAGCTGGAGCAGAGAGCAGAGAAAAGCAGACTGAGAGAAAAAGCTC
>JAQQSW010010308.1:0-13020 GCA_028646575.1 Pseudocheirus occidentalis | reverse complement strand
AATGAGCCTACTATATGTTGAGCCTGAAATATCATGTCTCAATAAGAGCAAATAGGCTATAAATGAGAGCTTGAGTAGCTTTTCAAAGAGTAATATTTATGCTCTATTTTGGCTTCACAGGACCTTCTTTCCCTCCTTTTTTTCATACTATTGGTTTATTATAATCCTTTTGCCTACCATTAACAGAGATCTACCTTTTTTCTACAAACTTTACATTTTTAGCTGCCCTATTTGAGGTTATTCTTTCTTCTCTCCACTTCATAACTAGAAACTGATGTCAGTACTCTATCATCTATCATCCCTATGACCATTTTCACAAATCTTTGCTCTGCCACAATCACAGAATAACATTTCCTTTGCAGTAAACACTGACTAAACCCTCTCTGTCTTCTGATGATTTTTGCAACCCATGTTTGCAATCTAGAGACTCTACAATGGTGTAGAGCAGTGATGCCAAACTCAAATAGAAATGGGAGCAACCAAACCATATATAAGGATTGCTGCAGACCACCTACTAACTTAGAAAACCACATATTAACATTATCTGTGTTCTATTGTATTTTTATTTATTTTGTTAAATATCAGCAACAAGAAAAAGAAGACCAGCTCAGCTGAGTCTTCATCAGCAGAACTGGTTCTGAGGAGAAAGAAGAGAGCAACAACAGTGAGGAATCAGAAGAGAACAAGACAGGAAGTAATTCTGAGGAAGTATGTGAACAGTCTGCTAAAGAAGTGAATGAAGAAAAAAATAAGTGAAGTGGAAGAGCAAGAGAATAAAATCCACATCTTAATTGTTATAAAGTCAAAGTCTGATTGAGATTTGGGAGAGATAAAGAGGGTGAGGGGATGCTGCAATCTAGCACCATGGTGGAAGGAGATTACATCCCAGCTCTCCAGCTTTATTTCCCATTGAGCTGAAGCAGAAATCTCCCCAAATACCTCCCTGCCCTGCAGAGTTGTCAGAGTGTGGAAGAATTCCAGAGTCTGAACAGGAATAAAAGACTATAAAGATGGGTGAAATTGTGTCTCTGAAGTGGCTGAAAATGGAAAAGGAACAAGAAGGCTTTCTGATTATCTCCCTCAGGGAAATCAATGCCATCCTGAAAGCTCAGCCCCCAGACATTATCACTGTCTGGGAGATGATGGTGGGCAGCAACATGGACAAGATCTATATCATGATTAATGATGTGAAACATGACCTCAGGAGCCTCATGGAGACAATGAAGCAACCCTTCCTGCCAGGGGAAGTGAAGACACTGATGATTCAGCTTCTGTGAAGAGTAAAGCATCTTCATCACCACTGGCTCCTTCAGCAGTATCTAAAGACCTCCAAACTGCTCCTCAGTGGGCACTTTAAAACTCGGTGACTTGAGGTTAGCCAGAGAATAAAGTTCCCCATTAAAAGCATACATGCTGGTGGTGGTGACCCTGTGGAACTCGGCTCCAGAACTGTGCCTGAGAGCTAAGTAAAATTCCACTAGAATAGCCATATGGTTAGTCGACTATATATTTACAAAAACGGGTGACTTAGAAACCTCTGTTTCCAGGGAAACCAGAGGGTGACCATCAACAGGTCAATGACTGAAACAACTGGACAACATGGAGGATGGCAGAAAGTTATGGGCAATATCATCATAGAAAACAGTAAAAAGGAGAGAGAGGGAGAGAGAGAGAGAGAGAGAGAGAGAGAGAGAGAGAGAGAGAGAGAAAGAGAGAGAGAGAGAGAGAGAGAGAATATTCAGCCATACCAACCCACATATACCTGTGAAGCTTGAAGAATGACAAAATAATGTACATGAACTAGATCATATTTTCCAGTAATTTCATGTTGATCTATTCCCATCATCAGTGGCAATGGTACTTTTGCTGTTGAGTCATTTCAGTTATGTTCAACTCTTTGTGCCTCCATTTGGAGTTTTCTTGGCAAAGATACTGAAGTGGTTTACCATCAACAGCACCTTTTACAGATGAAGAAACTGAGGCAAACAAGAGTAAGTGATTTACCCAAGGTCACATAGCTAGTAAGTATCTGAGGCCAGATTTCAATTCAGATTTTTCTAACACTAGGCAAGTGCTCTGTATGCTGCACCACCTAACTGTCTGGTAATAGTACTAGCCCATTTGTATTCTAAACCTGTACCTAATCTGGCATATAATGGAGGACAAAGGCACCTAAAAATGAAGTAGGAGAGAATGATTGGACCAGACTAAGTAGTTTGCTCCTTGAGAGTAGAGACTATTTCATTGCTGCCTTTGTATCTCCAGTGCCCAGCTCAGTACCTGTCACATAGCAAATGCTTGCTAATTGAAACAAATAATAAGTATGAAAATCATTTATGAATCAAATAAATCATTCACCCACATATTACTCTTTTAGAAGAGAAAAAAGATGACAGATATAATCTCTAATGTCTTTTTACAGTGCTGAACCAATCCTTGACATTTAAAAGAATAGAGTTAGTTTCTGAACTCCAATAAGTTTCATAAAGAATTAAAAATATCTTTCCAGTTACACAGAATTGCAATTTGGAATTATCCCAGAGAGCTACACGGAATATAACAGTTAATGTGGCTGAAGAGACTTCATAGCAGTTTATTTCAGATCTCTACATTTGGAATCATGAGTACTCAAGTCTAGACTGAGCCTGTTCTTGGCTGAGTTTTAATTACTGAGAGAGTAATTATGTACAGGACTCAAAATGACTATGAAAATTATGAATCTGAATTGTATGGTGAAAAGGAGACTAGACAGGAAGTACTTACCCTTAAGTCCTAATTTCATCTATATCTGTGTTACCTCAAACAAATCACTTTTCTTCTGTGAAACTCAGTTCCCACATCTGTAAAATAAAGATAATAATATAAGCACTACCTGTTCAGATGGTTAATGTGAAGGCTATCTTTTGTAAACCTTAAAGTGTAATACAAATGTCAGCTCTGAGCCGTGGTATGATGGGAAATGTTTACAATTGACTTTATTTTTTTAAAATGTATGGCACAAAACACTTTTCAGTTTAATCTGCATTATTAACATGTGTTCATCACTTTGAGTCTAGACAATCAAGAAAACAATAAATCAATCCCAGATTTGTAGCAGTTGCTGATGAAAATTTAATAAACAGCTCTCATAAGCTAGTATTGGCTGCGTCCAGCATATCCCTGGTTGTGAGCTAAGTCAATGTGAAAGGGCTAGACTAAATTATGCCTAATATCCTTTCTAGTTCTGAAAATAGAGAGACAGACAGACAAAGACAAAGACAAAGACAAAAACACAGAGTTACATAGATATATAGGTTCTAGAAAACATTTGTTTCTAAGGTCCTTTGTAGTTCTATTTGGATGATCTTACCATCTAGTAACCCATTGAAGTTGGGAGTTTAGAAAACAATTTCTCTGTCATCCATATGGGTTGGTGACCTAATTAACAAAAGAGACAATAGCCATTTAGTCCAGTCCAACCCAACCCTCTCTCCAATTACCCTGGACTCTAGCGTATACTGCCTAAAAATGTGGTTCTCAACAGATTGCTCAAATGCAGTATGACCATGAGATTAAAATTTCCCCTGTTCTGTGTACCATCTTTCTCTTAATATAACCCAGAATAGCATTGTCTTTTTTTTTCACTGTCTTTTGTTGGGAAAGTAGGGGTAGGCCAAGAACCTTCTTACAAGAACCAACTTCTTACACATTCCCCCAGCTTATCCATATCACTCAAGCTCGGGACATGCCCAGGATGGGGGGACGGCGCAGGGGGAGGGGGAGGGAACTCTGAGAAGTAAAAATTATCTGGAGTGGCTAAAACTTGAGAGAAGTTCTCATTCTATATGATCCTTAGAATTTCTATTTAGCCACAGCCTATTTAAAGGGGTGGGTTTCTTAGCTCTTAACAGATTTCCACCACCTATGGGAAAAAGATTCATGGCTGGCACTTTGTATCCCCATGCTTCAGGTCATTTTGTGATAAAAAGGGCCTTGAGAAGTTGTTGCTTAGATTCATCTAGACTAGGGATTGTTAACTTCTATGCTGACATGTCTTTCAAGAAAGCCTATATAAGCAAATCAACATGACTATACACAATTTGTCCATCCATTGAACCCAGTTGTTCATTACCCACACACCACCCAATGCAATTGACAGACTGAGCTCATACTTAAACCACCAGATTTCTTTCACATGAATTGCTTTGCCAGGCCTTCCCTTTTAAAACTGATTGTTTTTACTCTAAGTGTAGAACCGTATATTTTTTCCTGTTAAAACTCAAATTAAATTTGTCTCATAGTTTGAGATGGCCAGATTCATTTCTATCTTGACTTTGTCAACCATTGTGTTTGCTATCCTCCTTGGCTTTGTGTCATTTGAAAGTTTGACAAACAAAACTTCTATCTCTTGATCCAAGTTACTGATTTAAAAGAAGGGAAAAAAAGGTTAAGTAGCACAAGGCCAGGAAAAGATCCCCAGGGCCCTTGAAATCACTGGAAACTTTAAAATGTAATGTTATCATGAAGCACTTAGTGACACTGAGGAAATAAATCTTATTCTTTAATAAACAGGGAAAATTACTTTTTTTCTAAAATGATACATATTATTAGCTGGAAATGGAAACCACCAAACTGAAGCACTTCTATATAGCACTTTCCATTAGTAAATCTGCCTCAGTGTGATATCTCTATTTCTACCACATCTAATTCTTACCTTTAATTTTTCTGTTAGCCATCAGGTTTTTTTATAATTTATTAGATTTCATGCTCAAGAAGCAGTGATGTGTATCTAAGATGCTATATGTTGTGACATAAATTTCTCTATACAATAAATAAAACATCATCAATTAAGTACTCATTATGTTCCAGGGAGCTAGGTGGCTCAATGGATAGAGGATTGATTCTTTTAGTCAGGAAGACCTGAGTTCAAATTTGGCCTCAGACATTTACTAACTATGTGGCCCAAGGCAAGTCACTTGATCCTATTTGCCTCAGTTTCCTCATCTGTAAAATGAACTGGAGAAGGAAATTGCAAGTCACTCTGGTATGTTTGCTAATAAATCCACATGGACAGTATGGTCCACAGGGTCACAAAGAGACAGATATGACTGAATAGCAACAGTGTACCCAGCTGTAGTGGCAACCGCACTGGCATATCCAGGATGACTGCTAGTATAGGTTCTTAGATCTGCTTTACTAGGAAAGAGAACTGTTTGAGAAGCAAACAATCTTTTTAAATTATATTCACTAGTTCAGGGGAAAAGTCAGTACCCTGAACTTCAGAGAAAATACAAGCAGAGAAATAAAGACCAACAGACAGGGCTCTGACAAAGCAATATTGCTATTCATTTGACATACATCCCTGGATCAAGAGAACCTTTACATCTGAACAGGCAAGGAGCTCTGAATATATGACCACTCAGAATCTCTACCAGGAAATCACAAGATTCTTCTCATAAGCAAGCCCCCAAAGCAAAATACCAACTCAAAGTATATATACACTCCTCAGAGCCAGAAGGTATCACAACCCTTGTGACTCACTGCCTAATTAGAAATGAACAAAAAGTGTGAAAGCCTTCCTACAGGTAAGGCTCCTCTAAGCAAGCTTCCCTTAATGGGCTCCACCTGAGGCCTCCTGATGGACATGGAAGGTCTTAAATCCCTATAGATAAAAAACCACAACTTAGCCACTGAGGGGCTTACATACCAAAAGGGGAATCAACATGAACATAAAGAGGTACATTTAAGTGCACAGATGGAAGGCAACCAGCTGGAGAGAAAGGCACGTGCTCGATGGATCAGCAAAGCTTACCTGAAGAAGGTGGCAAAAAGTTTCAAATGAAGAGAGAGATCATTCCAGGCATGGAGAATAGTGACAGTGATTACATACGAGAGGCTATGCCAGTATATGCTTTTATGTGTGTGCATCACAGGTAAGAATGTGCTTTTTTAAGGGTTATTCAATACTTTAACCAAAGACTTGGGTTCAAATCCTGTCTCTGTTACTTACTTCATGTGTGACTTTAGGCAAATCACTTTCTTTTTGGGTCCCCATTTCCTCAACTGTAGGATGTTTACGATCTTTAAGATGTTTAAGTTCCCTTTTGGCCCTGAAATCCATGAAACGTGAATCCTGCTTGACAAACTAAAGCATGAGAGTCCATTTGTACTTACCAAAGGAACCAAATGGACTTTGTTGCTGTTTTAACCCAAATAGAGTCATAGAATGTAATATTCAAAAGGAATCTAGGAAAAGGACCAGTCCTATCCCCACATTTTACAGATGAGAAGAGAAATAATTTACCCAAGATCACAGAATAAGTTAATAGTGTACCTCACTTCTCTTTCTATTACACAAAATGGCCACCCACTACTTTCAAAACTCCCAGGATGTGGTAATTTTTTTCATGACACAAAGCATTTGTCACATGGTTAGTCATGTAGGAAGAACACCTGTATAGCATCCTCTCAAAAGGAACCAGTCTTGCAGAACAGCCAGCCTGTGTGGACACAGAAGACGACAGTGGTGAAATACTTTCCGCAGTGCCTATCGGTTACTGCAGGGTTGGAGTTGCAAGAGTTCGCTCAGGCGTTTGTCTTTATCCATTTTGTTTGACAAGAAGGATGGGTGTTGGGTAATTTGCTATTGTATTTGACAGAGGATAAGTTTTGAACTATGTAATATAAACATATTTCTGTATGTGCACATACATGTATACATACATATATCCATATCCATCTATATGTAAATAACTTGCACAATGTAAAGATGTCAATATTCTGATGCAATTTTAGCAGGCACATGGTCAGTATTTCATTTTTTTTTTTGACTGGCAACATCCCACACCCAAGTATTGTTTACTGAAAAACTCTTTCTCCCCTTAATTGACCTTTTTGGAGTCAAGTACTAATTAGAAACACTTGGAAGGACCTCATGCTCATAAGCAATAATTGAGGTTACTAATGTATGAGTAACATAAAGCAGTACAGTAGAATGGTAAAGCATTTTATTTAAAGTCAGACTTAAAACTGAGTCCAGGATCTGCCACATCACTGTTCCTTCTTTACCCGTCTCTTATATGAAGAGGTAGCCCTTCTCTTTGTTAAAGGAACTCCTCCACATATACCCTTGATCCCTCAATTCTCTAGCAGATGGCCTTACTCTCTGATCTTCAGTCTATCCCCCATCTACTGACTTCTTCCCTGATGCCTACAAACATGCCCATCTTCTTTTTTATTTTAAAAACAAAAACAACAACAAAACAAGACCATCCCTGATAATTACAATTTTCTATTTCTCACCTTCTCTGCTAAATGCCTTGAGAAAACCAAGCGAGCCTTGGAACTTCTACTCCTCCTGATTCTCAACTTTTGGCAATCTGACTTCTGAGCTCGTTATTCAAATTGAAAACTTCTCTTGTAAAATACAGGGTCTTTATGATCTTTGAGGTCCCTTTGAGTCCTGAAATAGGAATCCTACTCAGCAAACTTACAGCATCAGGGTCCATTTGAGCTTACTAAAGAAATAAAATGGTTTCCAGTGCTGCCAATTTTCTTTTAAAAGTCACATTAATATATCTAGCCCAAATCTTTTTCTTGAGCCACAGCCCATATCTGCCTCAAATGGGCTGTCCTTTAGGCATCCAAAACCCAACATGTCCAAAAGAGAACTTACCCTAACTCTCATTTAACTATCAAGGACAGCACAATATTCCCAGTTTCCTGGGCTCACAACCTTAGTATCATCTTTGATTCCTTGCTTGTCATCCCACATTTCCATTCTATTGTCAAATCTTGTCATTTCTTCCTCCACAAAGTGTGTTTGTGTGTCTGTGTGTGTGTGTGCTTGTGTGTATGTGTATTCTTCTCTTCACTTACATGGGCACTGCCTTTGTAGAGACCCTTATCACGTCTTACTTAGACTATGTCAATAGGTCTCTAGTTGGTCACCCAGCCTCAAGTCTCTCCACACTCCAGATCATTCCTCCAGTCACTTGTTAAAATGATCTGTGCTGAAACACAGGTCTGATGATTTCATTCCCCTTCCCTTCCCCCCATCCCACTCAGTAAATTACAAGAGTTCCTTATTACCTCCAAGGTCAAATAATAAATCCTTTGTTATTTAAAACTTTTTACCACTTGGATCCTTTGTATTTTTCCAGTCTTCTTACCCTTTAATCTCTATCACACACGTTCTATTATCAAGGATTATTTCTTATACATGACAATCCATTTCCAAAGTCCATGCACTCATGTTGACTTTTCCTGAAACCTGGAATTGGTGGGGCTATCTCAAAGCATTCAAAGTCAGATCATCTCTAATCCAAGTATAGGCATTTATTGAGATTGATGCCTCTCATGAAGTGGACTAAGTTCCAAGAGGAACAAGCAGCTTCAAAGAAGGTAATATGGATTCTTATAGGGTAAAGATACAATTATGTAACATAAATTATGACTATTAAAAAGGCAGGAGGGGTTTGTCAAGGGATTAGGTATTATGGGAGGGGTCAGTTCTATGGTTCCATGGTCATATATCATGGTCATGCTGCTTTCTGAGTGGTCAGCTATTGTGGTTCTGTCTGGTCAAGATGGATAGTTAGGTACTATGGTCCTGTCTTGGGCTGACTTAATAATGTGACTGTGGTAGAGTACAAGAACATACCTGTTAAAATATGTGAATTGAGTCTGGGGCCAGTGACTAGCTAGGGGCAGTGGCTGTATTGAGTCTGGGGGCCTGGGGTGTGCTTACAATCAGCTTATGTTGTTAAGAATTACTTGCTCTTCAGCGGGCCTATGAGGAAGTTAGGATATTGGATTTGGGGGCAGCTTTATTAGGATTCCATCAAGACCACATTTACTCAAAAAAGTAGCTTATGAGCCCCCACCAATGTATTTATGTTTACTAGTAAGACAGACAATATTCTTAGGTCACATCCAAAGCATTTAGTTAAATAACATAATAATAAAAGCAGCAATATAATATTTATCATAAAATGGGAATATACTCCCCAAAATTCAAACACCATCCACAAGAATAGTGAAGAAGTACATACCTAAGGAAAAAACATGCATCTTAAGTCCTAAACTTTTTCTCAAGTCCATCAGTCCACTTCTCCTTAGGTTATAGAGAAGGGCACAAGCCAAGAAACTAGGTGGAAATATGCCAAATTATTACTATCTGGTTTATTCCAATGGTTTGTTCCAAATCCCTTCATTTATTATGTATATGTGACCAGTAATAAGCCTGTCAATGTTTGAGCCCTCTTTATAAATGTCTACGACATGAAAAATTCTGTGCTAGATGTCTGTCAAAAAGGTTGGTAGACTTTGCTGAGCTCTTCAGTTGGAAGTGATCTCTCCCTTCATTAAAGTCTTAGAGTGCTTTGTTTATAACTCTGGTATTCACTTCCCATATCCTATTGTTCATCTGTAGTTTTGTATAGCATGTAAACATCATGAAGAAAGAAGAATGCATTTATTATTCATATTTCAGTATGTAGTAAGGGAATTTATGAATCAACAGCAATGCAAAACCCAAAGAGGATGCTTTGGAGGAGTGTACTCTGAGTATAAGGTAGTATCAGCCCACTAGTTAGGTGTGAAGGTCTGCCTAAGGTTCCACATTACATTGATGGTATCTTTACATTTCTGATTCAATCTGGACACTAGGAAAAAGAAAAAAACAACTTCCTGAAGTCAAAGACTAACTCATTTATGTATTTTAATCTCCAAAGCCTCACATAAGTCTAAGTACATGTTAGGTTCTCAAAAATGTTGTACACTGACTGACACCCCCTAACAAAAGAATCTTTGAAAAAAAATTCCAATCAATTTGTAAAGCGATATTTTTCAGATTCAATTTAACAAACATTTATTAATTCTCCCTCAGCACCCCCAGCAGAAATCCTGTGGTGGTTCGATTGAAGAAATGGAGAATTCTGTGTCCACCTAAAAGGACTGAATGGCATTGTGACACTGAGGAAAGAGTGCTGGTTTCAGAGTCACATGACCAGGGCTGAAATTCTGGTCTTTTCACTTGATATTGGTTGACTTTGCTCAAATCCCTTAACTTCTCCAGGTCTCAGTTACCTATCTGGACAATGGGGGCACTGAGCTAGATGCCCCCTTTGGTGCCATCTAGTTACAAACCTATGATGCTATTGTCTCTGGCTTTATGAACTCTTTCCCAGATTCTGTCTTGACCTCTGACAGACGAAGAACCAGGACCTGAATGGTATATTAGAAAGAGCTCTGAATTTGGAAATCAAGAGACCCAAGTTTATACTTTAGTTTATTATTAGTTATCTAATATGGTGTGGGACTTTAGACAAATTATTTCAGTACTCTGGGTTTCAATTTTCTCAACTATATGAAGGGGGTGATTGTGCTCCTCAGAGATGTTGTGGAGAAAATACTTTATAATCCTTAAGTGTATTTATTGAGGACACTGCAGTGATTTCCTTAATTAGGCGACTCTGACCATGGGAGAGGGGATTTTTCTCACTCCCCACAATAGCAGATCCCCAGGTTTAGGATGAGGTTTGGGGATGATTGGACACTTCTACTGAGGTTCATGTGTTAGGGAAGGACTGGTTGGGGGGGGGGGGGAACACATCAGAATTCTGACTGCCTTGGGCCCTGGAAAAGGATACAAATTCAAACAAAGGAATATGGCAAATTGGTGGGAGTGGGGTGAGACAGAGACCAAAGAGAAGCTGGAAGGAGTGTAGTCAGATCTCTGGTATGAGGAAAGTAGGGAGTGAAGGAGAAGTTTCCTCTTATGGGAATAGTTATTGTGGCTCTAGTGGTGATATCAATGCCCTCAGGGACTACGGGGCTCTTGGCAACAGCTCCCAAGCTGTTCAGATGGGTCCTCCAAGAAACTGGAGCCCCAGTGCCACTGTGGCAATGTTGGCACACTCTAAAGCAATGACATAAGGGACTCTGTGCCAGGGATTTGTAACTTGGGAACTGCTTGTAACTGGAATTCAAGAAAAGGCCAATAAAAAATGAGGAAACAGAAAATAAAAGGTCAGCTAGAAATGAATGAGAGATGAATTAGATTAAGGTGGGGGGAAGAAGAAGGGGGGAAACAAAGGGAAGCATGGACATGAGAAAGAGGGATAGAGGAAGAGAAAGATGAAGAGTGAAGAAAGAGAAAAATATAGGAAGTACAAATAACTGAAAAGAACTAAAGGAAAGATGAAATGAGAAAAGAACAGAAAAAAGGAATAAGGTGAGAAAGGTAAAAAAAATCAAAGAAGCTGGAAAGGAACAAAGAGTGATAAGTAATTAAAGTAATTGTATTAACAAAAGAAGAAGGAAAAGAAAAAATGCATATTGCTATAAAGAAGCAATTGAGTTAATTAAGAACAACAAATGGTACTTTATAGAAGCCAGAAAATAAACGCTTGTCAGGGAATGACAGGCAGAAATATCTAAGATTAAAATGTAGCAGTCCCCTGTAGGAACTGCCTTTCTTCTCTCTGTGTCTCCCTGTCTCTGTTTCTGTCTCTATGTGTCTGTGTCTCTCTGTCTGTGTCTCTCTGTCTCTTTCTCTGTCTCTGTCTCTCTGTCTCTCCCTCTCTCTGTTTCTCCCCCTCTCTTTCTCTGTGTCTGTGTCTGTGTTTCTGTCTCTCTCTCTCTCTCTCTCTCTCTCTCTCTCTCTCTCTCTCCCTCTTTCTGTCTCTGTCTCTGTCTCTCCCTGTCTCTCTGTCTGTCTCTCTGTCTCTGTCTCTCTGTGTCTGTCTCTCTCTCTCTCTCTCATTATGTTTCTTCCTGAGATGAGGTAACTAGAATCATGATCTGAAAGATACCTTAAGAAGTTGGCAATCCAGCTACTTATTCACCTCTGGGAATTGAAACCTCTGTGAAAACACTGAATTTGGAATCAAAGGATTTGGTTTCCTGTCCTGAATTATTAATGGTCTGACACAGGGTGGGTCACTTCACTTTTTCTGTAGTTCAGTTTTATCCTTCAGAAAATGAGAATGTTATCATGTGTGCTCCATAAGTATCTCAAGAGATAGCACTATGTGACTTGTAAGGATCATAAGAGCTATTATTACTTCACATGAGTACCTCAGACAGAAGACTGCCTAATGAAGCTCTCTTTGAATCAACTGTGCTATACTTTATTTTAAAAAATAAATCTGTGAGGGGGCAGAGCCAAGATGGTGGCATAGAAGCAACAAAGTTTCGCAGCTCCTACACAGACACCTTAAATACTCAGAAAATACGACTCTAAACAAATTTTAGGGTTCCCAAACTCACAAAAATACAGAAAACACATCTCTTGCTGAAGGCAGCTCAGCAGGTGGGTCTCATCACAGCAGGCTGGGACCTGAGGCCTGCCCAGCCTGAAACCCAGCCAGGCCCCAGGGCAGTGGCGAAAAATCTGCAGTTTGAGTCTATAGGAGAGCAGATCAGGAGGCACCTGGAGCAATGTCCACATTTATCAAGCCAGGTGAAATAAGGCTAAGAGAAAGGTCAGTGGAATTCAAGCTGACTTTGGGAGGGGGGGGGGGAAGTGGTGAGCCAAACTGCCCCCAGGGCAGGAAAGCAGCCCAACCTGGCTGCTTCAGAGCTCCTGGCCTGCGGACAGCAGGGGGAGCCAAAGCAATTGATCAAAGGCCAAGGGCTCTTGCGTTGAGTGGCCTGAATCCAGATTGTGGTCTTGGGTGGTGGCCTGGGGTGTGCTTTCATCAAGCCAAAGCTGGTGGGGGCTGCAGCACCCCCTCCCCAATAGCTCCGGCAGCTGTGAAAACCCCAGTGATTTGGGACAGAGCTTTCCCCCCTGGAAGCAGAGTTCCACAGAGCCAAAAAATCAAGCAATTAACTGACTGGCCAACATGAGGAGAAGGAAGCAAAGTAAGAACAGCAATCAAACTCTAGAATCCTTTTTTGGGGACAAAAAGGATCAAAGCATGGAATGGGAGGAAGACAACACAGTCAGAACTCCCACATAAATGCTTCCAAGAAACATGAAGATTGTCTACAAGCCATAGATCAACTGAAAAAGGACTTTGAAAACCAAATAAG
>JAQQSW010010307.1:0-13020 GCA_028646575.1 Pseudocheirus occidentalis | reverse complement strand
ACTCAGATCTTCCTGACTACAGGGCCAGTGCTCTATTGACTGCGCCACCTAGCCACCCCGAGTTAATCTATTTTTTAAAGTGTTGTTTTCTTCAGTGAGGTTGTTGACTCTCTTTTCATGATTTTCTCACATCATTCTCATTTCTCTTCCCAATTTTTCCTCCATTTCTCTTATTTGTTTTTCAAAGTCCTTTTTCAATTGATCTATAGCTTGTAGGTACTCTTCAAGTGTCTTGGAAGCATTTGGTGTTGGAGTTCTGACTGTGTTGTCTTCCTCCCGTTCCATGCTTTGATCCTTTTTGTCCACAAAAAAGGATTCTAGCGTTTTATTGCTGTTCTTATTTTGCTTCCTTTCCCTCATGTCAGCCAGTCAATTAATTGGTTGATTTTTTTCCCCCCATTTGTAGCACTCTGCTTCCGGGGAGAAAGCTCTGTCCCAAATTGCTGGGGTTTTCACAGCTGCTGGAACTATTAGAGGAGTGCTGCAGCCCTCACCAGCTTTGGCTTGCTGAAAGCACACCCCAGGACCACCACCCAAGACCATGATCTGGATCCAGGCCGCTCAACGCAAGAGCCCTTGGCCATGATCAATCGTCTCAGCCCCACTGCGGGTCTGTAGGCCAGGAGCTCTGAAGCAGCCCAGTGGGGGCTGTTGCTGGTTGTAGCAGATCCTGCCGTTTCCCCCCACCCCCCGCTTCCTTGCCCTGGCAGCAGATTGGCCTATATGCTTTTCCTCCCCCAGATTTAGCTTGAAAGCTTTCAGGCTTTTTGACTTTCACTGACCTTTCTCTAATACTTATTTGAGATTGCTCCAGGTACTGCAGATCTGCAGATCTGTTCTTCAGTGTAGACTCACACTGTGGCTGGGCTCCTCCCGACTGCCCTGGGGCCTGGTCACAGTTGCGGTTTCAGGGGGGGCTGGCCTCTCCTGCTGAGCTGCCTTCAGCAAGAGATGTTTTTTCTGTATTTTTGTGAGTTTGGGAGCCCTAAAATTTGTTTAGAGTCATATTTTATGGGTATTTAGGGTGGCTCTATGGGAGCTGCAAGACTTTGCTGCTTCTATGCCACCATCTTGGCTCCATCCTGGCCATAACCCACCACTACTTTCTACTACAATCAGTTTATCTCTTATATTTGCCATAAGTATGACTCCTTAGGTTTCACAAATTATGCTTCATATGATTTCTGTGGAAACAAAATTCAATCATCCCTTATACCCCTTGCCACCCTCCTCCATTGAGAAAGAAAGATAAGTAAAACCCCTAGTACAAACATGTATAGTTGTAAAGGTAATGGAAATTTGAAGATCTTCACTGCCCCTTGATAGGCTTAAGTGAATTTGAGGACCCTTCCTCATTTGAGAATATGCTCTGTCCTCTAATAGGCTGCATATGGTCACATGGAGCCTGTGGTGGGAGGCTTGTTTTTCAAGAATGCCCACACTTTGTTACTTTGTGACTGGGCAGTGGGGCATGAGGGTTGTGATGTTCTCTGACCCTGGAGAAAGCTATATATACACTGATGTGAGGTTTTGCTTTGGGGCTCACTCATGGGAAGAGTTGTGGGATTTTGCCAGATGAGACTTTGGGCAGCTGTTGAAACCCCTTCCAAGCCCACCCCTTTGAAATCCCAAATGTTGGTGCTTCTCTCTCTAGTAACTAACTAGGAATGGATGTGATGGTCAGACAGCTGGAAGCCCTGTCTGCTGGTCTATTTCTTTGTCTGTATTTTTTGTCTGTTTGTAATTTCTGTTTGTATTCTCTGAAGTTCTGACTTTTCCCCCTGAACTAGATAAATGATATATGTTTGATTAAAGTAAGATTGTTAACCCCTTTTTGACTTGCTTTCCTTTAGAAAAGCAGATCAAAGAAACTGTGCTAGTAACCATCCTGGATATGCTAGGGTGCTTGCTCCTATAGCAGTCAAGTAAAACAAATTCCAGAATTGATTATGTAAAAAAAAAAACAACCCAGTTAAAACAAAACATTATCTCAATCTGCTCTCTGAATTCATCTCTAGATCTGGAGGTGGGCAGTATGTTTCATTATGACTCTTACAGAACTCTAATTGGTTATTGTTTCAGAGTTCCTAAGTCTTTCAGAGTTGATTATCCTTATATTGTATTATGTTATTATGTAAATTGTTCTCTCCATTCTTCTCACTTCACTTTGCATCAGTTCAAGTCTTCCCAGGTTTCTCTTCTCTTCATCATTTCTCATAACACAACAGTATTCTATCACATTCATATACTATAACTTATTTAGCCATTCCCCAGTTGATGGGCACTTTTTCACTTTCCAATTTTTGCCACCACAAAAAGTTACTATAAATATTTTTGTATGGATGGGTACTTTGTCTTTTTCTTTTGATCTATTTGGGATAAAGACTGATAGTGGTATCACCAAGTTAAAGGATATGCACAACTTAATGACTTTTGGACCATCATTCCAGTTTTTTTCCAGAATGGATGGAGAAGTTCACAACTTCACCAACAGTACATTAATATACCTGTTTTCCTTTAGCCACTTCAGCTTTTGTCATTTCCTTTTGGTCAAGTTTTTCAATATGATGGGTGTAAAGTAGAACATTTAATGTTTAATTCTATAATTATTAATGGTTTAAAGCATTTTGTATGTCCACTGCTAGCTTTAATTTCTTCCTCTAAAAAGTGCCTATTCATATCCTTTTCTATTAACAGAAAAATTGCTAATATTATTACAAAATTAAATCAGTTCCCTCTATAGTTAAGAAAGTAGACCTTTATCAGAGAAAGTTGCTGCAAAGATTTTTCTCACTTGTTCCTCTTTTAATTTTAGCTGAATTTATTTTGTTTATGCAAAAGTTTTTAGTTTTATGTAATCAAAGTTGTTCATTTTATCTTCTATGATCCTATTTATCTTCTGAACTCTTCCCCTGTCCATAGATTTAAAAGGTAATTTCTTCCTTGTTCCTCTAATTTATTCATCCTTTATGTCTAAATTATGTGCCCATGAGGAATTTACTTGGAAGATGGGATGAGATGTTGATTTAGATTCATTTCTTCCATATTGCTTTACAGTTTTCCTAATAGTTTTTGACAAATCATGAGTTCTTGCCAAAATACTTGGGGTCTTTGGGTTTCTCAAACACTAGAATACTGTGCTTATTTGCTTCTATATGTTACATACTTAGTATGTTTCATCACCAACCTCTCTATTTCTTAAACCAGTATCAAATTGTTTTAATGGTTATGACTTTGTACTATAATTTGAGATCTGATTCATCTAGGCCCCTTTTCTTGCCACGTTTTTTTTCACTAATTTGCTGCAGATTCTTGATCTTTTGTCCTGCTGGATGAATTTTTTTTCTAGCTCTATAAAGTAATCACTGGATTGCTTGATTAGTATGGCACATAATAAGTAATTTAAAGAGTATTATCATTTTTATTATATTGACTGATAATCATTAAACATCATATTTTGGTCAAAATATGAATAGAACAAACTGTTTTGCCTTGCCTTCTATGTCAGCAAGACACCAGAAACCAGATGGGACCGGAGATAGTATTTTCCCTTATCTTGGGAGAAAAACAGATGTCCTGAAATCATAAAATGTAAATAGACCCTGTTCAGTTTGTTATCAATTTTCATTTAACTTCTTTCTCACATATAGATGGTAACAAATGGAAGTCATAGAGTTTTGTGACATGGTTATCCTGAATTGGAATGGTTCTAAAATGTATAAAAACTCTTCTGATTCATCTGTTCTTGAGTCAGGACTTGGCTCCTGGCTCCTTGTACAAATGTCTCTATCATAAGGGAATAAAGTGAGATAACTGTATATCACTATTTGTCTCCTTTAACCAAATCCTTTTAGATGTTGACATGACTTAGCATAACAACAAGCAATTAACATTATTTCAGTAAATCTGTACTTATTTATGGAAAGTGTTTTGTAATTGTTTCCATATAGTTCCTGCATGTATTCCAAGTACTTTATGTTTTCCTTAGTTATCTTAAATGGACTTTTTCTTTCAATCTCTTCTTGCTGGATTTTGTTGGCAATATGCAGAAATGCTTATGATTTATGTGGATTTGTTTTCTATCCTGAAACTTTGCTGAGATTAGCTGTTTCAATTTTTTAAATGGACTCTTGAGTTCTGTAAGTAAACCATCATCTTATTTGCTAAAAGTGATAATTTTGTGTTTTCTTTGTTTCCTCTTTGCCTATTCTTATTCCCTCAATTTCTTCTTCTTGGCTTATTGCTGTAGTTAGCCATTCTAGCACTTGAATAGTAATCATGATAGTGGACATCCTTGCTTTACACCTAATCTTATTGGAAAGGCTTTAAGTTTACCCCTGTTATAGATAATTCTGGTTCTTGATTTTAGATCAATACTAGTTACATTAAGGAAAGATCCATTTATTCCCACGCTTTCTAGTCTTTTTAACAGGAATGATTGCTGTATTTTGGCACAAACTTTTTCTGCATCCATTGATATAATCACATGATTTTTTGTTGTTATTAGTGGAATTAGTTATGTTTGTAGTTTTCTAAATATTGAACCAACCATATATTGCTGGTGACAGTGTAGTATTGAGTTGGCTCACAAAGGTGTTAAGATAGAAAAATGAAAGTCATTTAACCCTCTTTCCCTCAGTTCCTCATCTGTAAAATGAGTTGGAGAAGGAAATGGCAAACCACTCCACATCTTTGTCAACAAAACCTCAAATGTGGTCAATGGAGTCAGATATGACTGAAAAACAAGTTAGAAAGTTAGGGTGTTTCAGGGAATATCATTTTGTATATCAAAATTCCCTAGTATAAGGACAGGAGATGAGAAAGGCCAGGCACTGAACTCACTGAGTGTTAAGGGTTTTTTATTCAGGTGAGGGTTATCTTTTTGGTCAGGATGTATAGGGCTTACCTATACCCATCTCAACAGGCCTGGGGCGTCCCCGGCTCCCGTCCACTCTGGGAGAAACAGCTGCACAGAGAAACTCAGGACACAGGACTTGCTTCTAGCTTTTATTGAGAGTTCATCCTCTATCTGAGTGTGGCTGGACTGGACTGGACTCCCTCTGCCTCCGGGTAGCCTGTATTTAAGTCCTTTCTCCAGGGCCCCTTAGGGCCCCTCCCCTGGCCATGCCCCCGCCACAGCGAGCCAGTGTGTCTCACCCTGAAGGCGGAGAGATTATCCTGCTTATTGTAAACAGGTGCAGCCTTTGCAACTGAGGAAGGAAAGTGTCCTGAGGGGGTTAATAGGTAATAGCCACTAGTATTTGGATAAATTTGAATGATGATGGATTTGACTAGTGTGAATTTCAAAGGAAGAGAATTTGCTTAGTGATGGGAGTGGTAGAGTTTGGAAGTGGCAATGGGAAACAAGGAATATTTTGACTACTCTAACCTAACCAGTGATTTGGGAGCATGGTATAAGAAAAGGAAAATGGTTTTTATCTAGGTTTCAGTGAAAACTGTAGGATGAAAGGAGTGAGAAAAGAACAAGTTTAATATGAAAGGAAGTCATAGAGTAGGCTTTCCAGAGGGCATGATAGAAGGGATGGGGAGATCTGGAGTGGGTCATTTCTGGAGTGGGGTTGAGGTAGGTAGGAATAAGGACTGGTCAGTAGAGGATGGGGAACAGAGTGTATACACCTGAAGCCAGGGGTTCAGAACCACTGGGATGGAACAAGTGTAAGGCAGAGGGAGTAAATAGGCTTACTATTGAGAAGTAAGATCAGGAAGAGTATCAGTTGTTGCAAAGAAATCTATTGAAGGAGGCAACTTTAAAAAATGTTTGAAGTCTTCTGTTTTTGTTCAGCCTCAGAAGACTCTCATGACAGGCATGATAAATAGGAGGTATAGGAACCTCATCAGTAAGTTACAGAATCTTGCTTGTCCTGGAGAAGGCTTTGGCTGAAGTGCTTACCCCCCCATCTCTCCATAAAGCAGTAATGTCCTCATTCAGACTTTCACCAATTCTTCCCTTGGAATATTGTAACGGATTCCTAACTGATATTCCTTCTTACATTATCTCTCCTTCACACAGCCTCTAAAATAATTTCCCAAGTGCATTTGTTCTGTCTTGTCATTCTACTCAGAAACTATTATGAAAGGAACACTAACCAGATAACTATATTCCTACCTTAGCTCCTTTGCCTTGTAGCTGTAAAAGGAGCAGCAGCCTGGTGGCTTTGTTCCTCCTTCTCTCTGGTGGCTTTGCTCCCCCTTCTCTCTCTTGCTGGAAGGTTTCTAAGGGAGAAAGAGCCTGATGGTGTCTATCCTTACCTTTGTCCCCTTTCCAGCAGTCTTCAGAGCAATCAGGAACCTTGTGACTCTGCTCCTACACTTTTTCTCTCTTATCTAGTGACCTGAGATGTGTGGGCCCCACATCGGGCATTGGTCACTGACCTGGGTCTGCTCCAAGATAAGCTGAGTCATACAGCAGAAGTCTGGCTTTTCTGTCTCACTCCCTCAAGCCCTGAATCCAGGCAGTTCTTCCTGGGCCTATAAGAGACAATCCAGATCCTCCTCTTAATGGAATATTTGTGAGTCTTATATTTCTAGGAAAATTGCGAAGGATTATATTATACTATTGTGATATATAGGCATCATAATGATAGATTAATGTGTCTGTGGACCATGCCTTTTATAGCTCAATTTTTACTAGATTAGCATATTTGTTGTTGAACCCTGAATTTTCCTATTGTCCATATTCTGATAATCCTCATTAAATATTTCTCTCTTTAGAGGAAAAAGTTTCCAGGAGAAAAGCGATAAAAGGCCTGAAGTAGGATAGAGGCTATATGAGTAGAAAGGAGACAAATAGGAGAGGATCATAGGATTGTTGATTTAAAGCTAGAAGAGATCTTCTAAGCCACTGAGACCAACCTCCTCTTTTTACAGATGGATAAGCAAGTACATTTTATAGTAAGATGAGCAAGTCTTGACAATTGGCTAGATATGGTTGCTGAAGGAGACAAAAGCAAAGTTGACTCCAAAGTTCTGCACTTGAGAGAATAGAAGAATGGTGCAAGAAGATATAGGGAAGTTTGAAGGATGGATGGAATTTGGGGAAAATATTATCTAACGAGTTCTATTTTGGACATGGTAAGTTTCAGAAGCCAGATGGAGATGTCCAGAAGAAAGCTGGTTAGATACATAGATCTGGGAATTATTTGCCTAGAAATAATAATTGAATGGCACCTGATAGTATTGTTCAGATAGAATCTAGAGAGCAAAGTGGACCCAGTCAGTCCACAGTAAACATTGATTATTATGTGCTAGGCACTGTTCTAAGTGCTAAGGACACAAGAAAAGGCAATAGCAAATAAGTATCTTAGGCCACTGGGCCTTGGATACTCAACATCCATCAGAGCTGAGAAAGTCCAGAGGCGATCCAGGAGGCCTATTCAGAGACAGGGGCAGTTGCCTGAGCTGTGACCAAGCTGGCAGACAAAGGCAAAGGATCATAATTGGCTGAATGAAGAAGGGGAAACTTAAAGGTATAAAAGTAGTCACCAAGAGCTGGAGTTTTTGCTGCAGTGTCCTCACTAGACGCCAGGTCAGAGGAGGAGCAGTGAGCCTGGATTTTGCAGACAGCAAGGTCTGAGAGTAGCAAAACTGCTTCTAGCAGGGAGGAAACGTAACTAGCATGACCACATTACAGTTTAGTTTCAGAACAAACTTCAACTGAGTCATATCTGAATTTACATTCACCAATGGTAACAATCAAAATCTCAATTTTCCCTAGGACTATTAGCCATGAGCACCTCAAATTTTACAGTCTACTCCTTTAGTTAAACTCATTTAAAAAGATTCATAGCGGCAGTCTCACATACCCATGCTCTTCTTTTTGGAGCCTATCAGGCTTTAAGGATTGGGACATGTACTTCTAATGGACCTTCAAGGACAGAATTTTAGTGTGCTATCCTTGACTAATTTCATGCTGCAAATGTATTTCTATATTTTCCATATCACAAAGAATAACTGCATGAAGTTTCTTATATCCTTCTTCTCTCAGTGGAATAAAAAATCTTCTCAAACCTCTTTCTAAGACTTCAAACCTTTGACTTTCAAGCCCTCCGTTACCACCGTATCAGTCAAAACTCTAACCTTCTTTCTACCCATTCTTCTCTCATTCCTACTTGCTTAAACTTCCAATTTTTTTCTTTCACAGAGCCATGCTCAAGATAACTTTGGGACAGCTGCTACAAATCATATTGCCAGGATGCTAGGACAAGTGGCTAGTTTATGCCTAAGGAATATTAATGGTATGATTAGAGATTCACAGTGCAAGGGAAGATAGATTCAAAACCCCCTCAGAGAATTTGAAGAAACTGGAATCAGACACAAAGCGGACAGACAAATGAATACTTGTTGAAGAAGTAAATTGATGAAATGACCAAACCTCTTCTTCAGCTGATCAGGCTGAGGAGACTGTAATTCATGGGTCAGGGTGACCAGACCAGCTCTAATTTGCCCAAGCAGGAATCCCATCTGCTCAAAGAAAATCAAATAAAAATAAATTGTACTCACCCAATTCCTGGTTCCCATCACGGGTGCAGGTGGTTTCAAGTCTTCCTGGGTCCTTGTTCACAACTCCAAAATGATCCAGTGGCTCTGTCCTCTTGAATCTCACTACTGTAACCAATTGTGGGTAGAGCAAGAATAACTAGACCCTACAGTATCAAAATTTTCTTGAGTTTGTTGAGTTTACCAGCAAGGGAGCCCCACCTACATGGGCAGAGCCTATCCAAGGGAACAAAAAGACAAAAGTTAACTGTGCTTCTTAAACCATAAAGGAGAGGGAAAGCTTCAGGCAAAAGGAGACTGGAAGGGAATGTTGCCAGAGCTAGATGATCACATAAGATATCTAGGGACCAAGATGATTCCTGAACTCGGGGAATCTTTGAAGTCTTCCTGAACAGGTGTTATAATACAGGATTTCCTTGTGGAAGGGTCATTGGGATAGGGGGCTTAGAAAGGAGGTCCTTTAACTGGTGAACTAATGCTTAACACAAGATGGGGGAGTTGTGCTCAGTTCTCCAAGATGAAGAGAGTTGTGCTTAGTTTGTGATCCACAGAACTCACAATGGAAGAAGAAATATCAGTAACTGTTGGGAGCCGCAAGGGCAAGACTCGCCGCCCGGGGTGCTGACATGGACCTTGAGCAATGATAAGAAAGTAGCTGAACAAAGGGTTCTTAGAATCACTTGCATAAAGATGAGCAAGCAATCCTTGGAATAGCTTGCATAAGGATAACCACCTGCTGACTGAATATCTCCCCTAAAACGGTTACAGCCCTCCGACTGTATTAAAATGGAAATTTCCTACTTCCTCTTTTTGCAGTTTATGTATTCATGCTTTACCCTGCAATAAACGAGACTTGATCAGAAAGCCTGTCTTGTCTCCATTTTTCACGTCTCCTGTCCCCCCGGCCCTTATTTTCTCTTCCAGGTCCTCGTTGATGCCCTGCAGGTTCGGGGCAAGTAACTAGGCACATACAAGATGGATACAGAATAGATAGGAATTGCTATCAGAGGGGAGGACACTAGCAGCTCAGGAGACTAGAAAAGGCCTCCTCATAGCTACTTCCTTTTGGGGGGGGGGAAGGTCAGGCAATTGGGGTTAAGCGACTTGCCCAAGGTCACACGGCTAGTAAGTGTTAAGTGTCTGAGACCAGATTTGAATTCATGTCCTCCAGATTCCAGGGCTGGTCCTCTATTTACTGTGCCACCTAGCTGCCCCTCATTTGGGGTTTTCTTGACAAATACACTGGAGGGGTTTGCCATTTTATTCTCCAGGAAACTGAGGCAAACAGGGTTAATTGACTTGCTTAGAGTCATATAGCTAGTAAATATCTGAGGCCAGATTTGAACTCAGGAAGATGAGTCTTCCTAACTCCGGACCTGACACTCTAACCACCATGGCACCTAGCTGCCCAGGCATTTAAAAGTAACAATTAAAATAACAAGATAAGAAGATTGGAAAACTTTAGGAAGTATAGAGCAAAGGGTATAAGAGATTTAGGTGACCTCCATTCTACATATGCTCTAATATAAGGCAAAGGAACTCAGAGACTGATTCTCCACTCTCTGTCCAAATTCATGGTTATTTTCCCATGATGCCATCTATCTATTTCATCCTCTGCCACCCCACTTTCCTTTTGCCTTCAGTCTTTCCAGGATCTTTTCCAATAAATCCCAACTCCTCATTATGTGGCCAAAGTATTTAAGTTTCACCTTTGGTATTTGATCTTCTAATGAATAGCTTGAATTAATTCCAAGCATTGACTGATTTGATCTCCTTGCTGTCCAAGGGACTCTCAAAAGTCTTTTCCTGTGCCATAATTCAGAAGTACCAATTCTGCAGTGTTCAGCTTTCCTTAATAGTTCAGCTCTCACAGTCATAGATTGCCACTGGAAAAACCATAGCTTTGACTATGTGGACCTTTATCAGCAATGTGATGTCTCTGCTTTTTAGTGTGCTGTCCAGATTTACAGTAGCTTTCCTAGCAAGGAGCAAGCATCTTTTAATTTCATAGCTATAGTCATCATCTGCAGTGATCTTTGAGTTCAAGAATATAAAATCTGATGCTGTTTCCATGTCTTCTCCAACTATTTGCCAGGAAGTATTGGGACTGGTTGTCAAACTCTTACTTTTTTATGTTAAGTTTCAAGCCATCTTTTACACTCTCATCAAGAGGCTTCTTAATTCCCCTTCACTTTCTGCCATCAGAGTGATATAATCTGCATTGTTAATATTTCTTCCAGCAACCTGAATTCCAGCTTTTGAGTTATCCATCCTAGCATTTCACATAATGCATTCTGCATGTAAGTTAAATAAATAGGGTGGCAATATACAGCCTTGTCCTGCTCCTTTTCCAGTCTTAAACCAACCCATTGTTCCATTTGGGGTTCTAACTGTTGATTCATGGCCTGCATACAGGTTTCTCAGGAGGCAAGCAAAAGGATCTGGTACTTCCATCTCTTTGAGGACTTACTACATTTTGTTGTGATCCACACAGTCAAAGGCTTTAGTGTAGTCAATAAAGAAGAATTAGATGTTTTTTTCTGGAACTCCCTTCCTTTCTCCATGATTTAGCAAATGTTGGCAATTCAATCTCCATTTCCTTGCCAGTTAAGAAAGAAAGAAGTTGGGGCCAGAGGTTGCCTACTCTGCTTTCCTCAGAGAGAGGATACCAGACTAAAATTATATCTACCCGCTTTCTTAAACATTGTTAGTGTACAGGAAGTAGTTTTTAGGTTTAAGTTACAGTCCTGATTGCTATTCCTTAATGGAAAAGGAAGGCCCCAAGCTATATATCTCAGACTTGAGGCCCTTCCCACCATGTGTCAGTTTCAGAATGAACACAATGAACAATGACAGAGTAGTAAATAAATTTATTTATACAAGTTGATAGCAAAAACAGAAATCAGAGAAAGTGTACGCAGGAGAATATATACCAAATAAAAGGGAGTGAATAAGCTCTCCCATTGGGAGTAAGATAACTCACCTCAATTGGGAGTTTCAGATTTCACCTAAGGGGAAAATTCCCCAAATCTCTAGTGTACCAGGCTGGGGATAGGAACATGATAAGAGATTGCCAGCTTCCCTGCATGTTGACTTCTTTACAGAATGTTTCTCTCCCTTCAAGGCTTGAAGAGAAGATGGAAGCCAGAAAAGGTCAGGCTCTCACTTGTCTCTAATTCTTACCACCTGCTCCTTACGTAGGTACAGGGCATTGAATACTCAATCTCCACCAATGAGGGGACAGTCCTATACAACTGACCCTTCAAATAATTACTTGTAAAAATTCTTAAAATATTCTCATCTAGAGAAGCAGGGAGTGTGATAGAGTCAACTATTTCACAAGATCATTTATTGAAAAGCCTCAAGAAACATCTAGATGACTACTAATTGAATGTGACAGGACAGTTGCATTAGCTCCAGATCTGTGATTCTATGACCTCCTGATAACTGAGGGGTCTCTGTGTTCTTTTTAAAAATAAATACAGTATTTTACTTTTTCCAATTACAGGCAAAGACAATTTTAACATTCATTTTTATAAAATTTTGAATTCTGAATTTTCCCCTCCCTCCCCTATCCCTTTCCTAAACTAGAAAACAATTTTATGTAGGTTATATATGTGCAATCGTGTAAAACATATTTTTGTATTAGTCATTATTGCAAAAGAAGTACAAAAGGAAAGCACAAAAGAAAAAACAAAAAAAAATAAAGAAAATGAAAATAGTATGCTTTGGTCTGCATTCAGACTCCATCAGTTCTTTTCTGGATATGGACAGCATTTTCCATCATGAGTCCTTTGGAATTGCTTTGTATTATGTTGCTAAGAAGAGCTGAGTCATTCATAGCTGATCATCACACAATATTACTGTTGCTGTGTATGATGTTATTCTGGTTTTGCTTACTTCTCTTTGCATCAGTTTATGTCTCCCCAGGTTTTTCTGAAATCATTCTGCTCATTATTTTTATAGGACATTAGTATTCCATTACATTCATATACCACAACTTGTTCATTCCCCAATTGATGGACATCCCCTCAATTTCCAGTTTTTTTGCCAGCACAAAAAAATGACTATAAGCATCTTTTTACATGTAGGTCTTTTTCCCTTTCGTATGATGTCATTGGGATACTGTAATTTTTTTGTAATAAATTTTATTTGTTTTCTTTACATCATTCATTTTCATGAGATTTTTAAATTTCAAAATTTCTCCCCCTCTTTCCCCTACCCCAACCCCAAAACAGCGATCCCACTGTAGAGCCCCTTCCCTGGTCTGCTCTCTAACTTTCTGGTAGGGCAGGGAGGGTCTCCCTACACCAGCCCCTGTATATCTTAATTCCTAGTTGCAGGTATTGCAGAGCTTTAAATTCTAGATTCTTTCAATTCCTCCCTTGTTACCACCCCCACTGGAAATACAAGCAATTCAATACAGGCTATGGATGTGTGATTATACAGGACATCTTCATAGTGGACATATTGTGACAGTGATCATATGTCCCTCCTTCCTAT
>JAQQSW010010306.1:0-13020 GCA_028646575.1 Pseudocheirus occidentalis | reverse complement strand
GGCAGCCTCTGCCCAGGGTGAAATTTGGAGACAAGCAGCTAGGACCTAAATGCCACGTCTGCCCCTCTCCTCACCCGCTCCCCCTGGAGAGTTTCATACCAGTGCGGACTTCACAACTTCAGAAGCCTGTGGTTTGTGGTAGCGTTGGAGCAAGGGGGTGGGGGGAGAAGAGGAGGAGGATGTTGCCAGCAACCCGGAATCTTCTCATTCTTAATGCTCACCTCCTCATCCAATTCATTGCCTTGTGGAACAGTAGTGAGCTGGCCTCAAAGACCTGAGTTTAATACTATCTCTGATCGATGTATGAGATGTGTGATCCTGGGCAAAGCAAGGCACTGCTCTCTAAGTTGCAGAAAAGATGCAACCTTGCATAGGTAGAGGGAGTTTCCTGACCTGGGAGTTCCCTAGACCAGTGAAATCCCAAATCTAGGCCTGCTCCTTATTTATCTATAAACCGTCTCTCCCCAAGAGAATGTCTTTGACCACAGGGACTATTTCCTTTTGGTCATGGTACCCCAAGTGTCTGGCACCCAGTAGGTTCTGGGGGAAAAGTGCTAAGTTGACTTTAAAATACCACAATAAGATTTAGAACTGGAAGGGCTCTTGCCAGGTCATCTAGTTCACCTTCCCCCACCCCACTCCAATCATACAGATCTGGAGACTATGAAGGGAAATGACTCACCCAAAGTAACAGCCAATAAGCCTCGGAGCCAAGAATCAAATCTAGATCTAATGAGGGGGAGGGGAAAGAGCCAGAGGGGGAAAAAAGTGGGGGGAAGAATAGGGGAAGGAGGAAGAGTATAGAAAAATGGATGCTGGGTTTAGAGTCAGAGACCTGGGTTCAAATCCTGACTGCTATGTGATCCTGGGCAAATCACTTAACCCCTTTTCATGTCTCAATTTCCTCATCTGTAAAATGAAGGCCCCTAACATCCTTTCCAGTTCAAAATCTATGATCCTGTGCTAAGACTGGCAGAACTGGAACCTGAAATTTCTGAACTGCGTAGTTTTCAGAAATGGTCAGATAATCATGGAATTTTAGAGTCTCTTAGATTTTGAAAGATTATCTAGCCAGAAATGATCTGATCAGAGCCTGGAGCATGTAATCTGAACCCATCCACCTCAGGCCCCACTTTACAGAGGAGGAACCTGAAGACCCAACAGTCTCAATGGCATGCTTAAAATTTTATGAGACAGTGTCAGACCAATACAAGAATCTGAATCTTTTAACTGCTTAATGTTTCAAAATCCATTTAAAAAGAATGATTTTCTCTCCTGCAAATTGGCCAGAACAGGCAGGGATCAGGGTCTCCCTTGCCTTAGCTCTGGGGTACACCACAGGAAAAGAGATCAGGGGCTCAGCAGTTTGAGTAAAACCAAAGATTAGCTGAGAAGTTGGCTCTTTAAACCACTCTGACTCCCTAAATTCATCCAAGGCTTAATCCCTCACATTCCTGACCTGTTTACCTCTTCTCACCATATTCACAGCTGAGTTTTGAAGTGATTACACAATTCTATCACCTCCTTGCTTTGACCCCAGCCAAATTCCCTTCTTTCCAGGCCTGGTATGCCCAGACCAGCTCCATGCTCTCAGCTCACAGCTTCCTCTGGTTACTTAGCCTCTCCTGAAGAACAAGGACCAATGGATAGACTGAAGGGTGGGGTAAGGCAAGGAAGAGCATCCCATAAAGGAACCACTGTTCCTTTCTTTCCATGAGCCTGGGATAAGAAGCCTTCTTTTCAACTGAGGTAAGCCTCTAGGGCCAAAGTCTTCATGGACTTGGAACTATTCCTAGGCCCAGGCATCTCCCAATACAGACCTACCAAATGTGCCTTCCAGTCACCTACCCCAAATCACAGTAACTATCAATGGAGCTCAGGGGGATCCTTTCACCAACAATTCTCATGCTTAGAATAAATGCATGGTGGGGCAGCTAGGTGGCACAGTGGATAGAACCCTGCCCCTAGAGTCAGGAGGACCTAAAGTAAAAAACAGCCTCAGATCCTTACTTAGCTGTGTGACCCTGGGCAAGTCACTTAACCCTGACTGCCTCAAAAAAAAAAAACTATGGTGAAAAATGCATGAAATTCATAAACTCAGTGTTATCCTCAGCTCCTCAACTTCTTTCCTCACCTTGTAGCCAATTAGTTGCCAACCTTGTTTGAATCTCCTTCCAAGTATTTATCCCGTACATTCCCCTTATCTCCTTGCACATAGGTGCTATTTTAGGCCCTTGTTTCCTATTTCCTGGACTACCAAAATCTTAATTGACCTCTCAGTCTCAGATCAAGGAAGAAGAAAGGAAGAAGGAAAGAAGGAAACATTTATTAAATGCCTACTATGTGCTATACACTGTGCTAAGAATTTTGTCTCATCTGATTTCCACAACAGCTCTGGGAGGTAGGTGCTGTTGTGGTTCCCCATTTTGCAATGAGAAAGCTGAAGCAGACAGAGAGAGGTTAAGCAGCTTGTCCCAAGTTACACAGCTAGTGTTTGAGGTCAAGTTTGAACTCAGGTCTTCCTGACTCCAGGCCCAACATTCTGTCCACTGTACCGCTGACCCAGGAGGAAAATGACCTGTATTCTAGTCCCTGCTCTATGACTATGTGCTTTCAACTAATCTGTGATTAGAGATTTTGGAGCCAGGGGAAAGCTTCCCAAAACATGACAACAAATCACCTTTTTATGACAAATTTAGTAGGGCTAAATGAGGATGGAAATACCTTATCGCACAAGGTCCTACAGTAGGGGAGAACCCCTAGAAAACAAGATCCCTCCACAGTGGGGAGGGGAGGTAGAGTCCAGGGGAGACAGATGCATGGACAGTTTGAGCCTGTTGTTAGGGAGAAAGGGATAGAGGCCAGGATGGGAAGGAAATCCCATGAGGTGTAGCCAATGTGGGAAGGAAGTTTACCACTTGGTAGCTTCCTGTTTTAACTAATATTCTTTTTAGCTAAGTATTGAATTCAGTAGTTTCTAGCTTCTGAAGGATTATATGGACTTGATAGTAAATTACAAATTTCACTGCCCTGGGTCAAAGTCTACCCTACCTTACCTTAGTTATGCTTCTGGACCTTTGGGCAAGTCATTTATCTTTGCTTCTCAGTTTCCTCACCTATAAAACGGTGAGGGGACAGCTAGGTGGCGCAGTGAATAGAGCACTCAGGCGGACATGAGTTCAAATCCAGCCTCAGACACTTAACACTTACTAGCTGCGTGACCTTGGGCAAGTCACTTAACCCTAAATGCCCTGCCTTCCCCCCTCCCAAAAGCAAAAAAAAAAAAAAGTGGTGATGATAAGCCTGCCTTACTCATCTTTCAGGGTTTGGATGATAATCTAATGAAAGTGAGGGGAGAAGGTAAAAAAACAGTATTCCAAGGTAAATTTTATTTTTATAATTAAATAGCACCTTTATATTCAAAACAGTTTAATTTAATAAGCACTTTTTTTTTTTGCAGGGCAATTAGGGTTAAGTGACTTGCCCAAAGCGTGTCAAGTGTCTGAAACCAGATTTGAACTCACATCCTTCTGACTCCAGGGTCAGTGTTCTATTCACTGCACCACCTAATCACCCCTTAATAAGCATTTTAAATTACAGCAAGTAGCTATTACACAGCAGAGGCCCCGGCTAGCCTTTGTGGGTGGATACAGAAAGATGTGAGCCTCTAGGGGCTTACAGTCTGGAAAGAATAGTCAAGCACACAGGAAACACTTAGAGTGTTTCGTTACAGACATTCTACAGCACTGTGGAGCTCCGAGAGAGAATCATAGGGTCTTGACAAGGAAGGAACCTCAGTCATCAGTTCTTTCTATTTATCTAGGAGAAGGACAGGGAAGGCAATTAAGAGGCCTGAATTTGGGTGGTTGGTAACGATATTTATGGAGATAAATGGGAATGTATGGAAGAAATATTTGGAAGTAAACTTAACAAGGGTAGCAAGATGGCCCAGTGGATAGAGTACCAGACCTTTAGTCAGGAAGACCTAAATTCAAATTCAGCCTCAGACACCTACTAGCTGTGTGACCTTGGGCAAGTCACTTCACACTGTTTGCCTCAGTTTCCTTGTCTGTAAAATGAGCTGAAGAAGGAAACAGCACAAACCACTCCAGTATCTTTGCCAAGAAAATCTCAAATGAGGTCATGAAGAGCCGAACATGGCTGAAGCAACACAACAGTAAATTTAACAAGGGAGTTTGTTGTAGTTTGGAAAAGGGTGCTAGGCTGCGAATCAGAGGATGTGGGTTCAAATTCTAGCTTTTCCACTCACTACCTTGGGCAATCACTTAATCTCTGTTACCTCAGCTTGTGTCGTGACTTTAGACAGGTCCTTTTATTTGAGGCGTAGTTCTCCCTCAGACACTCTTAATAATCTGTGACTCTCCTCAACATTTTGTCTGAGAGGCTTTCTTTTAATGCTGATTTTTAAGAATCAGTTTTCTTTATACTGAGCTTCTTTTTCTGCCATGTTCAACAACTACAATTTCAACGTACCAAAACTTTACATCTTAAATGAGGAGTAGGACCAGAAGACCTATCAGATCCCTTCCCACCCTCTATCTATGATTCTAACCCTAACACTCATATATATATTGAGCTCTCTAACCTGTGGCCCAGGTCCTCAATCTTTCCCTCCAATCCTTACCTCTAACACTCAGAGTCCAAATTTTATCATGACAGCCCACATCCCAGCCCCCCCCCCCCAGGACAGCAGTTCTCTCCACCATATTAGGGTAAATGGTTGCCTCAGGGTCACTGCCTGCATTTGGTTTCTAACTGTTGGCATAATGAGATCTCTAATTGTGACAAGCCAAACTCTCCTCAAGAGACTCCACAGGCTTAATTACATGGCAGGTAAATGAGACCTGCCTGGCAAGGGTTTATTTTGTTTGACTGGAGACCAAGACATATATACAAACATATGGGAGGTGGGGATGGAGAGATTTGGCTCCATTCGTCTGATCACAGATGATGAGGTGTTGATGTGTTAACAAAATGTTAGTACTTGGAGCATGAACTCCTTTCTCTGATTGAATCAGAAGGAGGCTAAAAATTGGCATGTTCCTGGAGGATTTTAAATAGCTAAATCCAAGTCAGTCCAAATTGACCATGGTATCTAGCATCAGAGCTAACAGAAGGAGATGCTTCACTCAGCCATTGGAGTCTGTTCAGGAAAGAAAAAGGCACAGTGGAGAGAACAGAGACACACCATCCAGACAGACACGGATAGAGAAAGGAAGTCACTCAAGGCTGGAAGCAACTTCAAGGCACATGAAGTGACCTCTGGCAGCAAAGGAAAAAAACAGCTCTGGACTCAGGACAGAGTTAGTTGACCCTTACTGCCCTGTTGAACAACTCGCCCAACAGGGATGCTACAATGAAAGAGGGAGTTTCATGAAAAAAAATTATTAAGTATATAGCAGTGTAGCAGCAAGCACCCCGGCATGCCCAGGATGGTGGCTAGCACAGGTTCTTAGATCTGATTTTCTAAAGGAAAGCAACTCAAAAAGGGTTAACCATCTTACTTTAATCAAACATATATCATTTGCCTAGTTCAGGGGGAAAGTCAGCACCCTGAACTTCAGAGAATACAAACAGAAGTTACAAGCAGAAAAAAAAAAACCCTGAGAAACAGACCAACAGATAGCGCCTTCAGCTGTCTGACCACTACATCCACCAGAAAGAGAAGCACCAACATCTGGGTTTTCAAAGCTGGCGGGGCAGGGAGGGGATGGCTCAATGGCTGCCCAGAGTCTCCTCTGGCCAAATCACACAACTCTTCCCAAAGTCAGCTCTAAAGCAAAACCTCACATCAGGGTATACATAGCCTTCTCCAGGGTCAAAGAACATCACAACCCTAGTGACCCACCCCTCAATTGCAAAGTAACAAGGTGTGGGCATTCCTGAAAAGGAAGCCTCCCACCACAGGCTCCATGTGACCACATTCAGCCTATTAGGGGGCAGAGTATATTTTCAAATCAGGGAGGTCCTCAAATTCACCTAAGCCTATCAAGGGGCAGAGAAGATCTTCAAATTACCATTACCATTACAAGAAGCCATGGGGAATGACACTTGAAGACCTAGAGGGCTACCTGTGACCTTGAGGCCCCAGTTTCCCCACTCCTGTTATTTAGTATAATATAGTATAGTATAGTATAGTATAGGATAGTATATGTAGTGCTAAGGACACAGAAGCTCAAAGACTGTCCCTGGTTTATTGTCATTTTTTATGACAACAGCAATATATAATTTTATTCCAAGAAGATGAAGAAAGGAGAAAGAATAGTAATTAACTCTTTCAGACAATTCCTTCTAAGTATAAATTACTTTGGGAGATAGAGACATGGAAGGAAACATTTTGTTTTGCTTTTTTAATTAAAACTGTGACGTGTTCGGTGGAGGGTGTATTGAAAGTCCCTCAGCCAAGACATATAGCAACTGCTTTGCAATTTCTAGTCCCAGAGTGTTTCTTGGGGCACTTCGAAGTTAAGGGGCTTCATGCAGCCTGGCTTATATTCTAATGGGGGAACAACTTGCTTAGGAGAGCAGTGAACAGGGAGGGATATTTTGAGTTGGAAAATTACAGGGATATTGAATGAAGCCATAGGGGAATATAATGATTAACCCTTTCCAGAAGCAATGATAGAGTTAATAAGAATATGGTTTCGGACCTCATAAGCAGGGGAGATTGGAGAGAGTGTGCATGTGGTACTATGGCATGGCTGAGGAGAGGACCAGGCAGAGAAGGGAACTATGGGTGGAGCCAAGCCAGATGTAGCATGGACTGAGGTAACCAGCAGCCAACACAGCAAAGTCCCTGGTGGTAGTTCCTGGTATCAAAGAGCTAACTCCCCAGGGCACAGTTTAGGTGACTGGTTAGCTGATGAGGAGATAACTATGAGAGGACTCCCAGTAGATTTAATGAATGATTGACTAAGTTATAAGAGCACTCTTTGCACATTTACTATATGCGAAGCACTGTGGTATAAGCCCTGGGGATACAAAAGCAAAATGGTTTCTCCTCTCAGGGAGCTCACATTCTAAAGGGGAAATGACACATGAAGAAGGTTTCAGCTTCTACATCCGGCCACTGTACCCAGATGGCTCCGGAGGAGAAAGTGAGGTTGGTGACTTTGCACTGCCCTTTCTCACTTAAATCCAATTCACTTGCATGTCATGGCATCACTTCCTGATGTCATGGTCCTCTTGGAGGATGAAGGACAAACCACAAAAACAACTCCAATACAAACAGCTGCAAGTCAGATCCCATGGGCCTTGGGGTGCAGCAGCAAAGCCAATATTAATGCCTCTTATTTGATGGCATTTACCGATGTTGAACCATTTGACAGTGACATGGACTTTGGTGGTCAGAATTGTTTTTCTGGGTCTGTGGTTGTACCCCCTACAGAGGGGAATTGCCAGGCTGCATCTGCACAGGGGTTGCCTCCTAGGGTGATGACTGAGGGCACTGGGCTAGAAGCATTGCTATTTCTAAGGCTCTTGGGTTCAGGGTTCTAGGCTGTCCCCATTGGGGTCTGAGGGGAGATGGTGATCATGGGAATGATGATAGTTTCATTTGCCTGGCACATGCTGCATCCTGTCTTTCTTTCTGAGGGTGCCTTGTTGCTTTAGCTAAGCTGGCTTGCCTGCCCTGTGGGTATCAGTTGGTGGGCAGGAATTGCCTTCCTGGATGATGGCTTAAGGGCTGGGCTGGAAACAGAATTAAAGGGCGCTGTCACTTCCAGGTCTGCAGTTGTTACCTGTGGCGCTAAGAAAAATGGGCTCCTACCCCCCCCCCCAATAATTTCTTCCTTCAGTGATGGCTTTGGGGCTTGGAACAGAAGCAAGTGTGGCAGTTTAGAGGGTACCACTATTCCCAAGGTTCTTGCATTGAGGATCCTGGAAGGACATGCAGGTCGTGGAGACCCAGAGATTCGAGAGTTAGGTTGTGCTGGCCAAACATATTTCCCAAATAAGTGTCTAACCCATTGCAGTTAGTGCCCATTCTTTCCAGGGACAGTATATATTTGTGGGATAATGTACCCCAGGTTTGTTAGAGAAATACTTTATAATTATTCTTCTTAATTTGACATTAAAAAGAGTAAATGTTTTTGCTCTGAGCTAATTGTAGTCTACTGGTTTAATGGGAAAAACATCACTGGAAGCTTGTGACTTATATTGATGGGACTCCAGCCCCTCAGGGTGCCTAGAATCCATGGGGTCATAGTAAGTCTTTCAAGTGGCTAATGATACACATATCCAGATAGTGACTTTCCCCATTACAGTTTCGATATAACCTGGGTTGGCATAAGAAATAATGGGAATTTGGGGGGAGTTTTGCAGAAACTGCAGACACACAAGAAGGCTAGTAGACCAGAGAGCTTATGACCAAATACTTAAGGCAAATTTTACAATAAGGCCCTGTAAGCACCCCATAAAAGAAAACATTCAGACTTCTCTGGCATGAAGGGAGGGCCAAACAATGTGATAAGGATTTTCCAGATAGCAGAGGTGCTGAGCTCCTAATGCTGCACGTTCCCCCACCTGGCCATGTGGAAGGGATAATTGTAATGAACAATGGACTTTCATTTGGTCTACTTGGCCCTACAGGTCAGAGCTAAGAATAGAAATTTTAAGAGAAGTTTTAAGAAGGCAGATTCTGACTAATAGAAAAATCTCCACCCAAGTCTTAATGCCATTGTAGAGCAGAGGTAACCCTGGGTTCTAGGTCTAGAAGAATAAAGTATCAGTCTATGCAGGTTTTTGGAGAACAGGCTAGGGACCAACCTGACTAAATAGAGAGCAAACAAAACAAAAAAACACAGTAGAGAGCAACAGCAAACAAGCAAAAACAAATCTAGAAGAATTTTTTAAAATCACCTTGAACTTAAAAATTCTTAACTTTTTTTGTGTTATAAACTTCTTTGACAATCTGGCAAAGCCTATAGACTTTTCAGAATAATGTTTGTTGGGTGGCTAGGTGGCGCAGTGAACCAGAGGACCAGCCCTGGAGTTAGGAGGACCTAAGTTCAAATCCAGCCTCAGACACTTAACACTTACTAGCCTTGTGACCTTGGACAAGTCACCTAAGCCCAATTGCCCTGTCCTCCCCCCTCCAAAAAGAAAAAAAAAAAAAGAATAATGTTTGTTGTCAGGGAGCTGCTCAGGATCATCTAAAGTGTTGGTGGGGGGGCAAAGAAAGTAAGGGAGAACATTTGGAACTTAGAAACTTGTGGAACTGAACGTTGTAAACTAATGGTAAATAAATTTTTAAATTAATTAATTAAAATAATAATAAAGTGCTAGTTAGTTCTCTAATCACAGTCCAGATCATTCTTTTATATATCTTCAAATTCTTGGCCTCATTTGAGAAATAGGCTTTGCTGATTGATGAGCTACTTGTCAAAGTCTGAGCAAGAGATATTCTCATTTGTGTGTGTGTGTGTATGTGTGTATCTCATTAGGTCAATCTCTTTTGAATGGCCATGAGTCTCATGCAGAAGGCCAAGCAGTAGAGGGTGTCTCAGAGATCTTAGGGCAATTTAAAATGATTAAAGTGCAAAGGCTATATTTAGATTTTTGGAACACCCTATATTCTAGGATTTAGTGTAATCCATACAATGTCACGGGCAGACAAAAGTATCTGGAGGACCTAACCATCTATAAGGAATTCCTCTTGCATTTAGTGTTCTACCCTGGACATTCTCCATGGCATGTGGAGCTCCCTGTTTTGTTACTCTATTAATACTTATGATCAGAGGACCATGGATTATGTGTCTTTCATGTCCTCATAAATGAAGGGTACCCTTTTGGAGATGATGCTTGGGGTCAGCTCTGGATTAGGGGCCCCCTCTTCAACATTCCTCAGCCTGTTAATAATTTAATGCAGTACTCTCCAAGGAGCACATCCTGGTTAAGTAGTGAATGTAGCATCACTGCAGAAAGCCTTGAATGACAAGGAAAAGAGCTCAGACTTTAGGAAACAACAGAGTGGTAGCTTGCATGCCCTTTGAGATAATGACTGGAACCGTTCAAAGACGGTTTGCTCAATTCCAGGTTTTGAGCTGGATTCTAGATGGTTAAAGTCACTAAGAATGGAATAAACCTGCTTTGGGAGATTCCCCATTGTCTCATTTAAGCCTCATATCACTCCTTGTAAGATAGTCAGGATAGTTATTGGTGGAGGCCAGACTGGAACCCAAGTCCTCAGAGGAAGGGACCCTAGAAATCATCTTACTCAGGGGTCCTTAAACTTTTTTTGGGGGGGGCCATGACTTCCTTTGGCAGTCCAGTAAAGCCCACGGATCTCTCCTTAGAATAATACTTTGTTTTGTTTTGGGAGGGGGATGGTAATCTGGGTTAAATGACTTGTCCAGGGACACACAGTGTGTGAGGCTGGATTTGAACTCAGGTCCTCCTGACTCCAGGGCTGATGTCCATTCTATTGTACCACCTAACTGACAGAATAATGCTTTTAAATGCTTAAAATCCATAAGATTACAAAGGAAATTATATTTGAATCCTATTAAAATACACTTATTAGTATATTTTTTTAAAAAAATTCATAGACCCTCTGTTAAAAAACCTGATTTAATCCAACTGTCCTTTTTTTCTTTTGCTATTAATTTTTTAAGCTTAAAAATATTTTGTCGGGGGGTGGCTAGGTGGCATAGTGAATAAAGCACCAGCCCTGGAATCAGGAGGACCTGAGTTCAAATCCGACCTCAGACACTTGACACAAAACTAGCTGTTTGGACTTGGGCAAGTGACTTAACCCCAATTGCCCTCCCCCCCAAAAAAGCTAATATATATATATAGTCTTTACATGACTTTGCCTCCACAACATATTCCAACTCCAAACTCTGCTATTTCTTACAACAAATAAAAAAGCAAAAGGGTAGCACAGTATACGGAATACACTAACCAATGTGTCAAACACATCTGACATTATTTGCAGTATTCTGTTTGTAGTCTCCTACCTCTACAAAGACGGAGCAGACATGCCTTCTTATATCTGTTCTTTAGGACCAAACTTAGTCATTATAATTTCATAGTTAATAGTTTAGTTTTTATTTGGTTGTTGCTATTTACTTGTTGTATTCATTGGGCATGTTTTTTTCCTGGTTCTGCTCACTTCACTTGGCATCAGTTCATATGAGTCCTCTCATGCTGCTCTGTATTCTTCATATTGATTATTTCTTCTGGCACAATAATATTCCATTGCATTCCTGTACCATAATTTGTCTAAGCATGGCACGATCAAATGGCATCTATTTAGCTTCCAATTCTTCTCTACTATGAAAAATGGTACTATAAATACTTTGATGCATATGAGACCTTTCTTTTTATATCAACCTCCTTGGGCTATATGCCTAACAGTGGGATCTCCAGGTCAAAGGGTATGGAAATTTTAGTATCTAGGATGTTAGCATAAATCCAACTTACTTTTCAGAATGGTTGGACTATTTCCTGGCTTCACAACAGTATATCAGTGGACCTATCTTTCTGAAACACTTCTAACAGTATTCTTACCTTTTGTCCTCAGTCAGCTTATTGGGTATGAAATGATACCTCTAAGTTATTTTGATTTGCATTTCTCTTATTATCAGTGAGATGGAGCAATCCTTTGTTGTTAATATTTTTGCAATTTTTTTGAGAGCTACTTGTTCATATTCTTTCACTATTTATCCATTAAAGGATGACTTTTTAAGAATACATTTGTATTATATGAGGGGTTCTTAACCTTTTTTTTCTGTATTGGACCCCTTTCTCAGTCTGATGAAGCCTAGGGATCCTTTCTCAGGATTATGATTAAATGAATAAAACAAAATACATAGGGTTACAAAGGAAGCCAATTATGTTGCAATATAGTATCAAAATATTTTTTAAAACAAGCTCATAAGTGAGAGGAACTAAGAGAATGTTGTACACAATAACAGTGACACTGTAGCAATAATCAGCTATGAAAGACTTGGCTACTTTGATCAATACAATGACCTGCCTTAGGACAACGATTTCTAAGGACTCGTGATAAAAAATGCTCTCCACATCCAGAGAAGTGACACACGCCGAGTACAGATTGAAGTATATTTTTTCTTCATTTACTTTTTTTGCTTCTCCCCCCCCAGGCCCCCACCCCCATACAGCATGACTAATGTGGAAATATTTTGCATGACTTCATATGCTTGCCTTCTCAGTGGGTGGGTAGAGACAGAGAGAAAGAGAATTTGGAGTTGAACATTAAAAAAAAAATTCTTTTTCAGTTCTCACACCCTAGACTGCTATAGGTCCCTTGAATATCAGACCACTAGCAAATCTCCTCATAGATAAGGAGACTGCCAATAACTCAATATGTGACCTCAGGTAAGTTACTGACTTTTTAAAGAAATGATTTTTTTTTTTTTTGCTTTTTGGAGGCGGGAGGGCAGGACAATTGGGGTTAAGTGACCTGCCCAAGGTCATACAGCTAGTAAGTGCTAAGTGCATGAGGTAGGATTTGAACTCAGGTCCTCCTGATTCTAGGACTGGTGTTCACTGTGCCACCTAGCTGCCCCAGAAATGATTATTAATAACCAATGATTTGAGGAAATCCAGAGTTTTTTCTGAAGTCTTCATTTTAAGGCTCAGCCTCTGAAGGACAGGACTGATTGGTAGCAGAGAGGATCAACATCCTGCTCTAGGTTTTGCTACATCATCCAACCTCACAAGGAATTTTCTGTTTGTCCTTGGTTCTCAGAAGACCGTGACATCAGGGAGGGTGATGCCATGGCATGCAAGTAAACTGGATTTAAGTGATAGAAGGCTATGCAAAGTCACAGGCCTCACTTTTTTCTCCTGGGCCATCTGGGTCCAGTGGACAGATATAGATCAGGATGCCTAGAGATGGCCCAGGATGCAGTGGGAGACTTTTTAAACTAAAGTCTTGAACAGACCTCAGTTTGACTGAAGTCATGCCCATTCAGTGATTAAGGTTATGTAAGAAATCAGGCAGAGAATAATCTGTTTTACTTAGTCTTTCCT
>JAQQSW010010305.1:0-13021 GCA_028646575.1 Pseudocheirus occidentalis | reverse complement strand
ATTATTATTATTAACTACATGCAACTGGGAATTAATATATACAGGCACTGGAGTAGGGAGACCCATCCTGCCCTACCATAAAGTTAGAGGGGTGATGGGGGAGGACATAGGAGAGAGCAGATTGGTGGAGGGGTATACAGTGGGATTGCTGTTTTGGGGTGCTGGGTAGGGAAAAGATGGGGTGAAAATTTGTAACTCAAAACCTTGTGGAAATAAGTGATGTAAACAAGAAAATAAATAAATTCATATTGAAAAAAAAGAAGAGAAATCCCTACCCTTGCAAATTTCCATCAGAATTTAGGGTGACCTAGCTTATGAGAGCAGAGTAAGTCTAGTTAGAGATGAATTTTTTTTTTTACAGAATGCTGGAGGCAGCTGAGTCTCATGATCAGGTCATAGTCTCAGCAGGAGGAGCTGAAGATTTTGTCCACCTTCTCAGAGTTTATTACTACTTTTCTGGTATACCTCCTTTTTCACAGGTTTTTTAAGCTTTTTTAATGCTTTTTAAGCATTCATTGTTCTCCAGGGGATTTCTTTGGTTTCTAAGAGTGCCTCTGATCTCATTTTATTAATTATTTTAGCCATAAATAATACAATTATTAATTACTCAGAAACTATGTCTCTTCATGTTTTAACTTGTCACAGCTCATATCTGATGCTGTATTTCAACTCATCTTCCTGACTGTAGGCCCAGTGCTCTATTTTAATGGGAATCTGAAAATCTTCCTTGCCCTAAGTCTTTTGATAGGCTTAAGAGGCTCTGAGAATCTTTCCTGATTTGAAAGTATACTCTGCCCCCTAATAGGCTGAATGCGGTCATGTGGAGCCTATGGCACACGAGGCTTGTTTTTCGGGAATGCCTGAACCTTGTTGCTTTATGATTGGGCAGTGGGTCAAGAGGGTTGTGGCATTCTCTGGTCCAGGAGAAGGCTATGTATATGCCCTGATGTGAGGTTTTGCTTTGGGGTTCACTTTGGAAAGAGTTGTGTGATTTGGCCAGATGATACTCTGGGAAGCCGTTGAGCCCCCAGGCTTTGAAAAACCCAGATGTTGGTTCTTCCCTCTCTGGTAACTGAATAGGTATGGATGTAATGGTCAGATGGTTGGAAGCCTGATTGCTGATCTGTTTCTTTGTCTGCTTGTAACTTGTGTTTTGTATTCTGTTTGTATTCTCTGAAGTTCAGGGTGCTGACTTTTTCCCCTGAACTAGGTAAATGGTATATGTTTGATTGATTAAAGTAAGACTGTTAACCCATTTTGAGTTGCTTTCCTTTAGAAAAGCAGATCTAAGAACCTGTGCTAGCAGCTGCCCTAGGTATCCTAGGGTGCTTGCTGATATATCTATCCACTGTACTACCTAGCTACCTATTATTCTGTAAGAGAGGGGTGGGGAACCGGGACCTTGAGGTCACATGTGACTTTCTAGATCCTTGGGTGTGGTCTTTTGACTGAGTCCAAGTTTTATAGAACTATCCTTTTATTAAGGGGATTTGTTCTGCAATGTCTGGATTCAGAGACTGTACTGGAGGACCTAGAGGACCACATGTGATCTCAAGGTTCCAGGGTCCCCATTCTTGCAAGAGTTTACATTCCAGTAATTCTAGTAGCTCCTACATTCGACTCAGGAGATACAATATTTAGACAAACACAAGTAAACATGTGATAATTTGAAAAGGGGAAAAATGCTAACAAGTTATAGTGTCAGAAAAAAGGCTCATCACAGAAGACATCATCTTAGATGCACTTTGAAGGATGCTAGATAATGTAGGAGCAGAGGTAAGGAAAAAGGCTTAGTTAGGCATGTAGGGCAGGTCCTATAAAAGGGGGAGATGAAATGTTCAGGGAAAAGTAAGTAGGTCGGTTTGGTTGCAATATATGATGTGTTTTAAGAGAAATGTCTGGAAAGGTAAGTGGGAGCCAGATTGTTAAAGACTCTAAGTGCTAAATGAAGGAATTTGTGCTTTATCCTAAAAGCAATGGGGGCTAAGATTTTGGAGGAGGGGAGTAGTGTGATTAGAATTACACTGTAGAAAGATTATTTTAGCAGCTCTATAGATTGTGAAAGGAGAAGGCCTGGAAGCAGAGAAACAATTAGGAGACTTTTGCAATTATCTAGGAAGGAGGTAATAAGGTCCAGAAATAGGGTGATGGTCATGTGAGTAAAGGGGAGGGAATGGATATGAGAAATATTGTGGAGGTTGAAGTTCCAAGAAATGTAAAATAATCAGATACTATGAGGGGAAGGAGAAGGGAGAGAGAAGAGTTAATGTGCCAATGTAAGTAAAGAGGCAAATGTGCCAAATAGACCCCATAGGGAAGCATAAGTGGACCCCAACATAAGTGACTATCCTGTAATCACAAAATTAGAGAATTACATTTTCTTTTTTCTTTTCTTTTCTTTTTTTTTCTTTTTGGAGGGGGCAATTGGGGTTAAGTGACTTCCCCAAGGTCACACAGCCAGTTTTGTGTTAAGTGTCTGAGGTCAGATTTAAACTCAGGTCCTGATTTAAACTCCTGACTCCAGGGCTGGTTCTCTACTCACTCTGCCACCTACTTGCCCCACAAAAACACATTTTTCAATGGAAAGCCCCACTCCATCCCCAAAATGATGTGGGCTCTTGATGTGATCAAGGACTGCTTGGGTAGTTCTATAAACTCATTAAATCCCCCCCCCCAAAAGGCTTACTATCCTGCAAGAAGATCATTAAATTGATTGGGGAATCTCCTTGATCAATCCACTATAAAAGAATGAAAAAACCCAAGCTAGGCCTTCATATTTTCATTTACTTTTGACATTTCCACTTGTCTAATTTACAACCTTATACTTCTCTGGAATGCCTCATCATGATTCTATACTTCCATTGATGGAGCTGGGAATTGGTCCAACTATTTTAGGAAATAGAATGGAATTATAATAGAATCATATTCTCTTTGTCAGTGATACTAGCACTGGGTATATGCTCCAAAATGGACAAAGAGGAAAAAAGTACATATATTTGCATATATGCACATAATATATGTAAATACACACATGTATATACACACATATATTGTAATATGTTCACATATATTATATATTCAAATATATTTTACCTGTGTCTCTAAGATGCTGTAGCATTCATAGTAGCCATAACCCAGTAAACTGTCTCAGAAGATGGGCTAAGCAGGTTGAGGGTAACAAACAGGCCTCAGATCTGGTAATGAGTTAGGGGGATGTCTACCCCAAGAGTGTGAAGACTTCCCTTGGTAGAATGGGAAGATGAGAACAATTTGTTCCAAAAGTCATAAAGGTGGCTGAAGCAAGGGCTGTGGAGATCTTAGAGTCTGGTCAGACATTGAAGACGCCAAGGTCATCCACTGCATCCCAGATTATTACCAGACGTCCGAACTTTTTTCTTGCCACTAAATTCAATGACTCTGAAAGTGAGCTTTGTGCTACTCTATATCACCCCAAGATGTCAATGGACTTCTTTGAAAACAAATATTGAACAACAACAAACAATGGTGTGTATGCATACAAGTATACATACACATGTACATATATGCACACACACATATGTAATGTATATACATGCTATGGATACGTATTGGCTTTTTTTGTGTGGTGGCAAAGTACTAGAAGTAAAGTGAGGGCCCTACTGATTAAAGAATGATTGAGCTATGATATATGAATGTAATAAAATGTTATTGTATGGTAAGAAATGGTAAATATGAAAAAAATCAAAGAAATCTGGGAAGACTTGTAAGAAGTAAAGCAAAGTACAAAAAAACTGGGTGAATAATCTACACAATGGCTATAAAACTACAAGGAAAACATCTGATCAATGCAGTGAACAATCATGACTTCAGAGGGCTGAAGGTCAAATGTATATTCCTCTTCTCAATGGGGAGACGGTAGACTGTAGCAATAAGACGAAGCATATATTGTTAGATATCACTGATGCATTGGCATGTTGCTTTCCCGTACATTATTGTTATGAAATCGGGTTGTACTGTGGTAGCGTGAGATGGAGAGGACTGAAGGGAATCATTATGAAGGGACAGCAATGCAATAAAGAAAAAAAGCATTAACAAAATATTGGTTTCTCAGTCTCCCTACTTCATTTAGGGAATATCTCTTTCCATTCCATCCCCATTAAGCAGATTTAATGACAAACACCCATCATTTATGTTTCCCTTGTTCTCCTTTTGCTGTGCAAGGCAGTTTGATAATAACACATCTCATTGGTCAGAACCTTTATGTGTTGTTCCCCTTAGATAACCAATATGAATGCCAAAATATAGTTTATAATCCCACTTTATTCTACAAAAGAAAAAAAGGCATCCCAGATTTATTAAATGGTGAAAGGAGAAACACGGTAGATGTCTCATGCAGACCTTCTTTTGTCGTTTTCAGAGCAGTGACACAGAAATGATCATCTGTCTTCATTATTTTAAAGTACACCTCATCATATATTTGACTGTCAGACAACCCAAAATACTGCATATGTTGGCTGAAGCTCCAACCCATCAATTCAATGGAATTTTTATTACTTTTGCAAGAAAAAGATTCCATTTTCATTTTCAAAGTGTCTTGGGGACTGGCTTCGTGCCTGCTTGCTGGTGTAGTTTTTTTTTGTTTTTTTTTAACAAGCGTACTGTGGTTATGTTGCAAATCCCAGAGCCTCACTGAGACTAGCATTTCCAAATGTTCTGGCTCTAGGCTAGATGCACACCATAGGACTTTGAGAAGGATGTGATCATTAAGAGAACAAAAACAGAAGGTACACACTTCTTCAGCAAATAATCAAAGTGGACTATTTTCGCCACTTTGTAAACTGCTGTTTTTTCCAAAAGCTCAATTGTAATTCCAGCCATCTTTGCCTTTAGCAATAATTTTACTTCCGTATTCCAGAAGCCTCCAAAATGTGCACAAAATCGTGATTAATGAACTTATTGGTTGTTTTTCAATAATATGATCCTTACACTTATGGGGCTTTTGATTCTAACACTAGAAAAGGCAGATTTCAGTCTTAGCTTTCTGAGGTTCAGAGCAATTTAATGATTTGTGCATTGTCACACAGATAACTATCAGAGTCGGAATTTGAACTCAGATCTCTAAGTTAACACTCCGTCCACTTGATTCCATAGGACTTTCTGGGCATTCTAATTAGCATGTCAAATTGTAAAGGGAAGAGGAGGGTCTAGCTCTGAGATTTCAAACCCATTTGTGATTTGGGTCATAAAGGAAATTGCTTGAGGCACATATCTAAGATCACACAGCTAATAAATGTCAAAGGTCCAATCTGAACCCAGCTCCTCCTGACTCCTTTCTCCATGCCCCACCTAGACCTGAGTACCTAGACCTGAGGCCAGCTCTGGTTTCTAATATACTAGTGCTGTCCCTTGGCAAATCACTTTGAATCTTTTTGCCTCAGTTTACTCAACTATAAAATGGGGATAATAATAACACCTATCTCACAGGGCTGTTGTGAGCATCAAATAATATAATATTTGTAAAGGACTCAGCATGGTGCTTTTCACATAGCAGACACTATAAAATGCTTATTTCCTTCCCATCTCAATATGCCAAAAGCATCTCTCTAAGACTTTGTTTATTGTGTGATAGATGGATTAGAAATCACAGATCCTTTGTGTTTTTCAGCTAACTAACCAACTGAAAAATATCATATTCTGGGAGGATTTTAGGAAGACTGGAGAGTCAGCTTTCAATTCTTTGCTTCAATTCCCATAGCATAATGCTAAATTTAATCCTTGAAAATCAACAGCATAGATTAGTAGGTGACCTATTGGCCTCTAAATGCCCAGCAACCCATGACCTCCTGTGACCATGGAAGGAAGTAGACATCAATTCATCAATAGAAATGCATCCTCAAGCACCTGGGATTCCAATTATCTCTAATGCAATTAGGGGTCTCTGGCTGGAGTCTATGTCTCCATGATAATTCTGGGAGTCTCAGGCTGATTTTTGTCTCTTTCTGTCTTCTCAAGATGTTATAAATGAATCAAACAACCAAGTTATCCTTTAAAAATTATTAAATAACTGATGTGGAACCCTACAGAGTGAAGGCTTTCATGGATTGAAAAAGGAATAAAATCTCAGACTTTCTGAGCACCTGGGGCAATAAAAAATGTCAGTGGAAATGAGACCAGGCTTTTCAAAGTGATTTGTAAATCAAGTCTATCAAGAATGATGGGTAGGCATCTTCTTGGGCGAGGATGGCTCTAAGTAATCCAAACTATAAAAATTCAAAGGGAAGGAAGACTATCATATCCATGTCATGTATCATCTAAGAAGGAGAAAAAAATTCTGAGAACTCCAGGACATTAGGATGAATGTAGTCATCTTCGTGGCCAGTGGGAAAAATAATAATAATTGCTAGCAATAACACTTTCAGGTTTGCAAAATGATTTACAAATATTCTCATTTAATCCTCACAACAACCCTGGGATTTTGGTGCTATTATTATTGTCACCATTTTTACAGAGGAAGAACCTGAAGCAGAGAGAAGATAAGTGACTTTCCAAGGTTGCATAGGCAGAAGTGTCTGAGGAGGGATTTGAACTCAGGTCTTGATGACTCCAGGCCCAGTGCTCTATCTACTCTGCCATCTATCTATTTCCACCCAGTGGAAATAAAAAATTTAGTTGATCAGAAACAAACTTACCTGCATCTGTCACTTGTACTTTTCAAATATACTTAATAATTACTTAATATACAGTAATGATACTGGCTTATCTCCCTACCAGTCTGTAAGTTCCATGTGAGTAGGGTATACGTCTGAACTGCGCATCTCTCCTAGGGCCTACCATGATCTTCTACACTGAGGTGGTGCTTAACTGTCGGATGAATAAATGAATGACTCTTCTGGAAATAATAGTCAAAATACTATTAGTATGTGGCTATTTGTCTTAGGTGTATTCAGTAATGACCACAACTCCCACCCCACTCAGTGCTACCGGCTAATCCCTTTATTAAGTCTTTATCTTTCCTCATTCAATGATAGTCTGATAGACATGTCCTGTAATAGCATCAGAAATTATAAAAGTTGCAGAAATGCTATATTTAATGGGTTTAAACACCTCCACCACCACCACCCCCCCAACACATACATACACACAATCTGGAATGAATTAGGGAAATCTCCAACACTAACTTCATCTATCTCACTCTCAAACCCTGAATTTATGGTCATGACAAAAATCACTCTTATTAGCTGGGAAACATTAGCATTATCAAATAAAATAGGAACACAAATAAACATTTTTAATAAAATGTAGAAGAATGAAAGAAACCTAATATCATTTCATAAAGGTGATTGAAGGGATTCCTCTATGGAATTAATCTCACCAGCTGCTGTTCCTGTGGACTGTTGTTTAGCCTGGTCTGAACTTCGGTCCACACCTGCCATCAACTTGCCTCCTGTCCTTCCACTCTCCATACCAAGAACTCATCTGTTTTTGTCTCACTCTTCCCTCTTCTTCCCAAACTTAGGTAGAAGTCACTTCTCCCAAAAACCCTGAAACTGTGATATAATCTGAGTTCCCCACAGAGTCTACTAATAGTCTAGCCTCTCAAAATCTCCATGATCCTCGGAAGATTATTCAAAGTCCCTGTGATTCCAGGTCTCAGAAACCCCAGCCCCCTTAATCCTAAATATTGTCTAGTTAGGAACTAAGTACCTAAGCTATGCCAGCTTCTATCTTATTTAGAGAATGTATCACCCATCTAAGAAACCCATTTAATGTAATAATATTTATATAGCACTATCAAATTTACCAAACATCTTACTCCCCCAAACACTGGGAGAGTTAGTTATTTTTTGTTTTGTTCTTTGGGGCCGGACCTATGATTTTATTGGCTTAGCAAATTTCCAATAAGTTCCCTCAACCAATGAAGATCCATAATTACTATCATTTATAGTGTTGGAGAGTTGTCTAGGGAAATGGGAAGTTAAGTGACTTGTTTAGGGTCACATAGGCAGTATATGTCAAAAGAGGGACTTAAGTTTGGGATATTCTGACTCTGAGGTTAACTCATTAAGCCAAGAGGTGAAAGGAAGGCATTGCAGGAGGAGAAAAAAAAAACCAAGAGGAGAGAAGAATGTGCAAAGATGTTTGCAGGATGGTAAATAGATCAGTCCAACAGAAGTGGGAGAATTATGTAAATGAATAGTGGAGGTGGGGGAGGAGCTAGAAAGATAGCAGATTTGGAATGCCAAGCTAAAGTACTTAGGCTTTAACATATAGGTAATAGGGAACAAGTGAACATTTTTCAGCAGAGAAATGATACAATGGAAGCATTTTAGGAAGATGGCTGGCATATTATATATGCATATATATCATATACAATTGATCCCCATGCAGAATCATGTTGAAATTATTATCTGCCATAAATGCTAATTTAAAAGAAAAAAGAAAACAGCAACTACCAGTGGCAACTTTTTTTTTGTAGACTTATAAAGAGAACTTAGTGTTTTTCTTTAGTTTCTCTTCCTCTGTATATATGATCCATATGACCTTACATCACTTTACATAATTCACATTTTGCACAGGAAGGCAGCATGGGCTTCTAGGGTGAAAGTGGAAAAGGGGGAATTGATGATACTGGGAGTCTTAAAGCAAGAAAATTGCAAGTGGGGGCAAAAAGAAAAATCATCTACTATTTGCAAATCTGGGGCAAAGAAGACTTGACCATAAGTTGTTGTCTAAGGAATATTTTGTGACTCAAGTATGTACAGGTATTTATAATGACACTAAAGCAATAAATTAAATTATTATAGTCATTAAATTCAATCTAAATATTTATTAAGCTACTAGTATGCGTACTAAGCACAGGGGATATTAAAACAAATAGAAATAATCTCTGGCTTCAAACAGTTTGCCTTCTGTATATGGTTTCTAGGGAAGGAAATAATTTATTGGATGAACCATGAACATGAGACTCTGAAGTCATTTTCAGCCTCAGGAAATCACTAAAATGCTGGCATAGCCCATATATCTTTAAAATTACATCTTTTCTTATTCTTTCCTTTCAACATAGTCATTCAATTATCATGGAATCATAGATTTTGAGCTGGAGGAGACCTTAGAGGCCATCCTGTCAAACTCCCTCTTTTTATAGATGAGGAAATTAAGACCCTTAGGCACAAAGTCATGCAGGTTGTAAGAGACAGAGACTGGGATTTGAACTGTGGAATTTAAAAAGTTAGTGAGACAGTTTCTGGGTAATTAACCATTTTATTGATAATGCTAACAAATCACTAACAAAATGGGTCAGTGACACTCTTGAACCCTGAGTGGTTAACAATCAATGAGAGAATGAATACTATAATGAGAGGTGGGCTTATTCCGATGAGGGGTGGTAAGAGATACTAAACACGCAAATCTTTGTCAAAGAGATTTATCATTTTCCATATCACCTGTCTGACACATTTTCCCCCCTGACCTGTCAGGAACTGAGCAAAAGCACCATGAGCTCATGAGTTCATGAGCACCATGAGCAGGAATCCATTCATTCATCAAAACTTAGACTTTTTTTTACTGTCTTTAATTGCATCTTATCTTTTGTGGCTGGGTAAGTCTTTGAGCAAGATTTCCCACACTAGTTAATTTCTGGATAAGGAAGAAGGAAAGGAAACTTTGTCCCTAATTCAATAATTAGTTATTAAATACAAGAGAGAAATAATCATTTTTCTCAGAATCCAATTCCTCAGATTCCAGGACTCTCCATTACATTGCGCTTTTTCCGGTAGTTATACTTACTGTGTCAGGATCTCATGATTTAAACATCAAAACTTAAACAATAATATTGTACATTGCCATCAAATCTGCCATTTTGCAAAGTTATTGCATGTATATTAACTCATTTGAACTTCATAACCTATAATTTATAGAATTCATAATTTAGAACTAGAATAGGTCTGAGAAACCATCAAGTCCAATCCTTTCATCTTAAGTATTAGAAAACTGAGGCCCAAATTAATCATAGAATCATAGTTCTAGAACATTAAGGGATCTAAGAGGCCCCCTACTCTAACTCCATCAACTTACATATGAAGAAATTGAAGCCAAGGGAAATGACTTGTCAAAGGTAGTAGGTATCAGAGATGAAGAGGTGAACCCTAGTCCTCCGACTTCCAATCTAGCATTCTTTGTGATGGGGTAAAGGCTCTGGGAACCCCCTTGAACTCTCCTTGAATCTTCCCACTAGATGAGGCATTTGCCTGAGGCCATAAGCCTTTCATTTTCACTAGACCCAAATCTCTGTTACTAGCCTAGCCCTCCATCATCCAGCTACTCCCCACCCTTGATCCTCCTAAGATATCTATACCCAAATCTGTTATCCTGAAATTAGCCCAATCCTCCATTGTCTGTCATTTCCAAGCAGCCTCCCACCCTTAACTTCTCATTACTAGAGTCTGACCTCATTTGACTCCTCCTCAAGACCCTCCTCTAGACCACTGCTAGATCCTCCCACAGTCTTTCTGTATATAACCTCCATCTTGCCTCCATAAAGTTGCCAAGAATTATCTAGTGCAGACTCACTCTGTCAGATTATTCTGGCCCGCTTGTCTAATACAAGCGTCACAGATATTGAGGCTCCTTAAGAATCTATCCATTATGGTGAATGTCTAATAAACTTTGCTTTTCTTTGGCTGAGAGAAGACTCGAGTCAAATTCATTCAACAGGACCCAGTGTGTTGTTATTTTGGGGTCTCAAGCACCCCTAAACCTTAAACCTCAATATTTGCACAACATCCTGTAACTTCCTATCTGTTTTCATTGTCCAAGTATCATTTTCCATGTTTAGATGCATCAGATGAAATTAAGGCTAAGAGGACAAATTACTTTTCCATGGTGGCTTTTGCACAGGTTATTTAGTAGCAGGACTTAAACTCAAATCTAGGTCTTCTGACTCCAAGTCCAGGGCCCTTCTTACTTCACTGTGGTTTCTTGTTACTGATTCCTTCATAGAGAAAAGTGACTGTGAGCTAATCTTGGCCTCTACATCACCATTCTGAAAGAGTGGGATTTCAGGCAGCTCAGGTAAAAGCAAGACATTGCAGCAAATGACTGAGCTCACCCAGCTGTACATTTTAAAAGAAAACAATGATAAATAATTCATGATCTTTAATCCCAGGTTTTTTTTTTAAATATGCTCCCACACTCTCCAAACACTTATCTACAGCCCCTTTTACTGATGTCAAAGTAACTTGATTTTCACTTGAATGATGGATTACCTGTTTCCTCTCTTGCCCATATATGTTACCATTTTCGAGCAAGTGAAATCTCTGTTCTGCTGTGCAAGGAAGAATATCTGTTACTGACAAAGTTATCCTTAGCACCATAGATACACACACACACACACACACGCACACATACATATAAACATATACACACATACACACACATATATGTGTATATTTGTATGTATATGCATATATATGTGTATATATGTATATATATAAATTATTTTACTTTTTTATTTATGGAATAAAACGAGCATTTCCATAACATAGTATAATTCTGAAAGATGATTGCACATGAAACTGCAAATCTATTATGTACAACCAGCTATTTCTTTTAAATATACAACAAAGTTATCACATAAATTTATTTTTCCAAACAGGAGAGCAGAGACAGATATTCCAGCTTGAGCCATAGTTGTATTTAAGCATTCCTTTTTACTGCTGCTAATTACCTTATTTTAAAACACAGTATAAGCAACTTGAAGGCACAAATTTCTTTTTCTTTGTCTCTGTATATCAAGCACACAGCTTAGCATCTGATATATATTAAGTGCTTAATAAATGCTGGTTGAATGAATGAAACAACGGCCTCATTTTATACCTGCCCCAATATTTTTGCTTAATAATTTAAATTCACCATTTTTGCAAGGAGAATTACGTTCAGAATGCAGTTGGAGTTCTCAAAATAGGTTTTGTCTCTCAGCATAATTTATCCTTAAATATATTCTAAAATCAAATCAAATCATCCAAACTTATGCTGTAGTCATTAGAGGATATTGCCATGGTGCTATATTTATTTTCTTTGCAAATTTCTTAGGTGTGAAATCAGAATGATTATTCATATTTCTTCATAAAGGAAGGATGTTAAAATCTAGAAATGGCTGAATACAGGGTTGGAAGACCTTCACCAAGAAAGGAGTGCCCAAGTCATTAAGCAAAATTTCCATGGACTACATACCTTAGCAATTCACTCATGACTCCTAAACTCCAGTATGTTCCTCATCTTATTTCTACCTAAAAGAGAACGAAAAGTACAGATTGTCCCACAGGCTACTGGACAGATGTATAATTTGTCTTTTGTACTAGTCCAACCTAGATTGCCAGAATAAAATAAGGTGAGAGGGAGATTTCTATATGCTTTAAAATTGCATAGTATGATTCTAAATATTCCATTATGGTAAAACTGAGGAAGGAAAAAGTGCTTGTTGACTACTTTCAATCCAGCCATCGTCCCCATTTCTTCCAACTGGCATCTTGGTTTCTGACTCTGATATGTCATCCATCACCTTTTCTTGAGTGGAAATCGGAATTTCACAGTTCTCTCTGCACCATGCTATGTTCTACCTCTGCCTAGCCCTCTGTAATGGTAATCAATTTGTTTGATCAGATACTTAGGGCTAAGCAGATCATATACTCAGGGTTAAGTAGATCCTAGTAACTTAGGGTTAAGTATAGAACTCTGTCCATTGATGAAAAGGTGTGAATTCCCCTGTTGACATGGAAGAATGCTATTGGCTGAGACACTCCTCTGTTGACTTGGGAGAAGGCCAGTGTTTATAAGCAGGAGAATTTTGGAGAGACAGGCAGATTTTGGATTTGGTTCCTCAGTGAAGCTGACTGAAGATATGAACAGGATGGGACTTTGTTTGTTGGTGGCCTGGCTGATCCTTGAGTTCCAGGCAAGAGAAGTCCTGAAGGGTTTAAGGTGTGCTGAATCCGGTGAACTTCAGTGTGTGCCGGGGATTGCCTTGAGGACTGGACAAGGACCT
>JAQQSW010010304.1:0-13021 GCA_028646575.1 Pseudocheirus occidentalis | reverse complement strand
TTGTACTGAATCTTGTTTTGTAATGGAATAAACAGAGTGTTCACCAATACTGTGTAATCAGAATCTTAAAAGCTGTTCACAGTAGCATTCTTTTAGGAATCTACTGTTGATTGGCTTTACAATCTATCAAGTCTACATGAAGGGCATTATTCTGCTTCCACAGTATTTCCAACAAAATACAAAATATGAAAATGTTTTGACATTTGACCAGGCTATTTCTCTGAACAAAATTCTAGATAGAAAATAGTGCAGTCAGATCCCAAGCATCCTAATGGTATAGTTGAATTTATTGTACTTAGGATATGATCTTATGGGATCCTAGACAGAGACAGGGAAACAACCTCAGAAGTTCTCTTGAGTGGAAGATGAGACCCAGAGATATCATTTAAGATAATCCTACAATAGGAAATGCACTTAGAGTTGATAAGATGGCTCAATTCCCCTTCTTTTTGGTGAGTTTACCTTCCATAGGGATGTTTGCTGTTCTATTCTTTCAGATTCATGCAATCACCCTGTGAGGCCCTCTTTCTTCTCACAGAAATTCATATAGACAATCAGTAATACCTTAATGCTATTACTCTGAAAGCAGAACTTCCCCAGAAGGACAGGTTGGTAGGCAACCCTGCTTTTTACTTCATACACACTATTCAAATAACTCACAGTCATTGCAGAAGGCAAGGTCCAGATCTCTTTCTCTCCAGTGACATAGCCCTAGCCCTTTGTTCCTGCTCTTTGTAGCACCAAATTATTAAAAAAACAAAATGTCTCAAACTCCCAAAGCTATAAAACCAAGCTTTTGATAAATGATCAGAGTCCTTTTCACAATTATCTGGAAAAAAAAAGTGTGGGCAAAAGTGATCTAATGTTTTGTTTGAAGGAATAGAAGACACAATTCCTGACAGATTTGATATGATGTGTTGAAAAATTCTTAGTTCTGTAGTTCTATGCTAGAGATTCACTTTTGTGAAATGCCAAAGCTGTCAATCACAGTGATTTATTACATACTCAATTCCCAGGACATTTGAAAGAAGAAGTTGAAATTTTCAGAAATCCATTAGTATTCTTTAGCCTAAAAAAGATATGTGCAAAGAAACTAAACTGAGGAAATTATTCATTTTGTGAGCAACAATGATTCAGTATAGATCTGATTTTAATAATATACACTTTACAAGTCTTTGGAGAGAAAAATAAATGACTGCCAGATTAAACTAATAAATATTTTATCACCAGCATTCAGCATAATCTTATGCATATATACATATATACACATATGTATATACATATATGTATATATATATATAATCGATATATAGATCACATGACATAAAATTTAACTGACCTTTAAACTTTCCTAAGGGGGCAGAGAAGAATCTTAAGGACCAAGTACTTAGTACATAATAATTTAAATGTGTTCCCCCTTCCCTTATTTCCTCCACTGAGCAGCCACTTTGATTTTTGAACTGCTTTAACTGACTTTTGCCAATAATTAACCTTACCAAGGTACTAATATTGCCATGTCGGGAGAGAACAATAGAAAAAAAAGATAAGAGCAAGGAATAGACAGATTGACAAGCCATAGAATTTTAAAAGTGTAAAAATATTGACAGAAGCTGATTAATTTCTATTTATCTTTACTTGTTTATATATGAGCATGGAGTATAGAGAATTGTCTCTAAGGCAGGAAATTTTGGATTCAAATCCTGCCTCAGACACATTCTGGCTCTGTTATCCTGGGCAAATCACTTAACCTTTTAATCCCCCTGCCAACGTTCTTAAGACAGTAAATTGAAGGTAAGGCACAAACTTGCACTGGGAGGGAGGGAGTTTCCTTTTTCCTGTTCTCCATACCAGTGAAATCACAGGTTCAGTCCCTATTCCCTTATTGTGTTTGACTTTTCACTTGGAAAAACAGGAGAAAGCAATTAACTTCCCAGAAAGCAACTAACTTGCAAAAGGACATATGTTCGAAGAAAGTAGAATGAAGAGGATTTAAAATAATGAATGGGTTGAGGAAAGAGGCTTGGAATGAAAATCAAGGAGTTTGCTGTGAATCATGAACAACAGTGAGGATTATGGTTACCTTATGCTTTCCCCAGGATTTAATTATCATATGGAAATGCTGTATTTAGTCTCAGATATTTGATAATTCCTTTTTCCCCTGCCCCTATTGATGATCCGCTGACTTTTCCATGTTCAGAGAAATTCAAGTATTCCATTTTCTTCAAAATAAGATTTTACTTTATTTTTTGATGGTGATAGAGAGCCTAAGAGAAAAGGCAATTAACTCTAAATTATAAAACGGGGGTGTTTTCTAAGAGTTTAGCTGTATTGTCTTTTTCACTTGACTTGAGTCAGTATTAGTATGTTTTTAGGACAGGAGAAATGTAGCTTCAGAAAATAAAGATACAACTCTTAGGAAAGAAAGAAAAGATTTTGCCCTGCTTTTGTAGAGGTGAAGGATGGCACCTGTGGCATTTTACATCTACTGTCTTTCTGGTTGATGTGTTGATCAGATTTGCCCAATTGCTTTCTTTATTTTTAAAAATTCTTTGTTACTGGGATAGCTTACTAATGAGGGGAAAAAGTGATATATTTAGAAATGGAATAGGGATAGGAACTGGACCAACGATATCATTGACATAGGAAACTCCCATGTGAGGAAACTCCTCTTACCAATGCAGCTTTCAACTTTCTCCAAAACTTACTATCTTAGAGATGGTCTAGTTTCTAGGGCACCAAAATTTTAAGGTGCTTGCTCAATGTCAGACACCTGGTATATATAACCCAGGATATGAACCATGTCTTTGTGATATCTAGATTGGATCTCTAAACTATCCATTATAATGTAAAAATGAGAGATAACGGGTTTTTTTTTAAAAGAAAGCAAAAGGAAACAAGGCAGAATGTCCAAGAAGATTTTTAGTTTAATGTAGAAAAAGAAAAAGAAAGAAATTGAAAGAAGAGAAAAGAGAATATTGCTACTGGTTTTCCCAGTTCTGCTCACTTTCCTCACACAAGTTTTCTCAAGTTTCTCTGGAGCCTTCTTCTTCTTCATTTCATACAGTATGATACAACACTATCATTTATATTACTTGTTCATCCATTCCCCAAATGAGGAACATTACTTTAGTTTCCAATTCTTTGCCAGTACAGAAAGAGTTTCTATAAATATTTTTGTACATATAGGTCCTTTTCTTCTATCTTTGATCTCTTTGGAGTATAGACCTAGTAGTGGCATCACTGGGTCAAAGGGTTATACATTTTAATAACGTTGGGGGCATAGTTCCCAATTGCTTTCCAGAATGGCTGGACCAGTTCACAGTTTTACCAACAATATATTAATATATCTGTTTTTCCTTTATTCTCTCTGGCATTTATCCCAGCAGTCTTTTAATTGCCAGATCTAATGACTTTTCCTCAGACCTCATTCTTCTTGTCCTTTCTGCAGCATTTGCCACTGTAACTAAGCCTCTGGTAACTAAGTGACGTAGTGGATAGATTGCTGAAGTAGGAATCAGAAAGATCTAAAGAAATTCAGATTCCACCATAGACACTACTTAGTTATGTGACTCTGGAAAAGTCACTTAACTTTTTTCAATTTCCTCATCTATAAAACTGGGATAATAAAGCATTCACTATCTCACAGTGTTAGGAGGATCAAATGAGATCTTATAAAGCATTTTGCAAAAGATGACATTTGAACTGAGTCTTAAAGAAAGGCAGGTATTCTAAGATGTGGAAGTTGAGACACAATGCTGGGTGTGAAGATGCAGCCTGTGCAAAGGGAAAAGTGTGTGTGTGTGTGTGTGTGTGTGTGTGAAGACATAGGCTGTTCATGTGCAAAGGACAGCAAGAAGACCAGTATGGCTGGATCTTAGAGTACGGAGGGGAGCAAAATGTAAGAAGCCTGGAAAAATAGTAAAAGGCCAGGTTGTGATGCCCAACAAGAGATTTCATATTTGATTCTCCAGACAATGAGGAATTATTGAAGCCTATTGAGTGGGGTAGGGGGCAGGAGAGAGGTGCAAAGTCACTTTGGCAGCTTTGTGGAGTTATGGATTAGAACAAGGAGAGACTTGGAGGAAACTAACCACCAGGCTATTGCAGTAATCTAAGTGAGAGCTGATAATCCTAAAATGCTAAGGTGATTTCTCTAATTAGGCCTGATCGTATCAAGTCCCCTACTCCAGTGGCTCCTTGTTACCTCCAGGATCAAATATAACTTCTGTTTGCCATCCTAGATGCTTCACAAACCTTATCCCTTCCTATCTTCCCTACTTGCTGTTCCTCACACATGATGCTCCATGCTTTGGTGATGACTGTGCCTCGGACTTGCGATATTCTCACTCATTACCTCCACCTCTGATTCCCTGGCTTCCTTCATGACTCTGTTCAAGTACCACCATTTGCAATCAGTCTTTCCTGATTCCTCTCAAGTCATTAGCACATTCTCCTATTACTTTTGTTTACTTTGTATGTATCTTATAAATACCCATACCACCAATCTCAATATTCAAGTGTTGTAACAGCAAGTACCCTAGCATATCCAGGATGGCGGCTAGCCCAGGTTCTTTGATCTGCTTTACTAAAGGAAAGCAACTTTACTAAAGGAAAGCAACAATCTTTAATTAAACATACATATATACATACATATGTTATATATATATATCTATCACACACACACACACACACACACACACACACACATATATATATATATATACACACATATAAAATATATCAATCATTCACTTAGTTTTGGGGAAAATGTACCCTGAATTTCAAATAATACAAACAGAAATTACAAGCAGATAAAAATGCAAATAGAGAAAATAATACAATTCAACAGACCAATAGACAGAGCTTCTTAGCTATCTGACCATTCTATACATACAGTTAGTTACCAGAGAGAGAAGCACCAACATCTAGGTTTTCAAAGCCTGGGCCTCAACAGCTGCCCAGAGTCTTACCTGCTAAATCACTCAACTCTTCCCATAAGTGAACTCCAAAGCAAAACCTATATTCATACCCTTCTTCAGGGTCAGAGGCCATCACAACTTTCGTGACCAACTGCCTAATTATAAAGTAACAAAAGATGTGGGCCTTCCTGAAAAACAAGCCTCCCTTCAATCAAACCTCTCCTGTTGGGTTCCACTCGAGACCCTTTAAGTGTCAGGAAATATCTTTAGATTCCCTAGACCTATTAAGAAGCAGGGAAGATCTTCAAATTCCCTTACCATTACAAGCATTTAACTTTGATAACTTCATGCACTTCTAAGATTTTATTAATAAACTTCATTTTCAAGTGTTATATGCAGTACAGAAAAAAAATGAGAAGCACAATTCAAGAAAGTTTATGTCCACGAAAAGGAGGAAAACATTCATTAAAGTGTTTGTGAATCTGTTCCAGGAAGTGCTAAAGTAATTTTGCAAGTGCATGAGGAGAGAATTGAAAAAATGTAAAAGTGGGTGAATTTGTAGATAAATATGATTGTGGTTGCTCTGTGGACCTGTCAAATGTCCTGCCTCCTTTGCTGCCCATGCTGCTGGGTTCTTTGCGCCTTCTGACAGGCGCAGTATGGAGAGTTGAAGCCACACAGCCCACGCCCAGTGCATTGGCCAGCACAGAGCCCTGGACTAAGCCACCATGGATTTCCAAGCTCAGACAAAGCTGGGGCTGGGGCTTTCCCACCCCAGAAACAATTCGACTATGGAGAAAAAAAAGGGAGATGAGAGAAGGAAGAGAGAAGGTTGCACCTTCTATTTCTTACCTTGAAATTCTTCTGACATCACTGCCCTTGCCTTTCTCTGTCTGCCCTGGTGTTTCCTCTTCTCTCCCTTGTATTTGGTGGCTTATTTCATGATTACTGTGTTAGAAAAAGTGAATTTATCTGAGTTGAAGTTTTTATTATAAAGAATTATGTGCATAAAAGTGTATTTTCAACAATCTCTAGCAAAAGATTTCAGTTTTGGGTGGTCTTTGAGAACTTAACCCCCATTTCCCATATATTCAAGGTATCATCATTTGCAGTTTTTACTTTGGGGTCATTTCCTAGGAATGTTACTCTGAAAGTTGAGGATTGACTGTAGGTACATTTGTCTCCACTATTGCAACGTAAGCTTTTTGAGGGCAGGGACTGTTTTTGATTTTTGTTTATTTTAGCAACATAGATTAGTACTTAGCAATAAATAGTGAGTATCTAATAAGTTGTTATAGACTGATTAATTGATTAAGCTAGGGCTGGTTGACTCTAGAGAAGACAGATGTACTTACTACTTTCTGAAGAAGGAAAAAGAAAAGATGATCATTTGACTATACATACAGTTCTCACTTTACATAAGTGAACCCTTCTAAAGACCTTTACTTACTTAAAGCATCATGGGTAAGGGAAAGAGGGAGGGGGACCAGCATACATTTCAAGAATACCAGGCTGGGCAAAGAAGTGAGAATAGGAGAAGGAACATATGGGACAGGGGCCAGCTGTGTGGCAGTCTGTTGTGGACAGAAATGTTGGGACTGGGCACAGACACAGACAGGAGACAACTGGCAGCACAGGAGAGTGGAGCTGGGAGTTTCTGATGACAAACAGTATAGAGTGAGGACCTACCAAGCACAACAAACATGGCAGGAATGGATAGGCAATCCTGTGGGCAGAGCAAGGCAAAGTTCTCCTCTCTCCAAGGTGGACATCTCAAACCAAGTCCCTATCCAGCCAAATTCAGAAGTGGTCTCCCTGTATGGTTCTGCTTTTACTTACGGTTTTTTATTTAAGAAGGTGGTGGTGGGGTAGTGGGAGGCCAGATTTCTGAGCTAAGGGGAGAGAGACAGAGATAGAGACAGAGACAGAGAGAGACAGAGTGACAGAGAAACAAAGAGACAGAGACAGAGACAGAGAGACAGAGAGAGAGAGACAGAGAGAGACAGACAGAGTGACAGAGAAACGGAGAGAGAAAGAGAGAGAGAGAGAGAGAGAGAGAGAATTAACAGAGTGCTGTACTGCTCTCTGAAAGGTTAACATAGGTGGTTTTTTGAATGTGGATTTCTTTCAGAATTCTTTAAGTAAAGTTGAATTTAAATAATGAGAGTTCACTTAAAACGCGAACTGTTTGTACCTAGAGAGAGTAACCCAGATACAACTAAAGAAGGGTTTCTTAATCTGGAGGCTATTTGCTTATTTAAATGTTTTATAGTTACATTTTAATATCATTGACTTCTTTTGTAATTCTATGTATTATATTTTATGCACTTATGAGCATTATTCTAAGAAGGGGTCCACAAATGTCACCAGATCGCCAAATGAGTTCAGGACACAGATCTGGATAAGAACTCCAGCATTAAGAAATAGACCAACCCAATGGACAGATTGAAAAGGGATGAAGAGGAGGGACTGTAATAGGTGATGCAGTGAATAAAGCAAAGAGGATCCCTATATTAATCTAACCTCATACATTTGAAGTCTGAATTATGAAGAAAGTATATACTATAAAGGTTCTTAAAATAGGGTTGTTAGTTACAAACTTTGTTATCTATATTTCAATATTTTATATACTTCACTTTAAAAATATGAAGGTAGCATATCAGTTTTCAATATTAAAAGTCAATTTATATGCTTATATGAACCTCATATATTGAACATTGGAAAATAGGCAAAATTTGGAATGGCCGGCTTGTTGACTCAGGAAAACATGGCACTAATCTCCCAGAAGTCATGGATGTGGTCTCCATCCATCATATTTTTAAAATTACATGTAGCCCTAGTCCCAAAGCCCATTGCTATGAGACTGTCCTTTTTTGTGGATGCCTTGTGCTTGAGAGAGGAGTGGGGCAGAGATGATGAGAAGTGGAGACAGGAGAGTCTCTTCAATCCTCTTCAAGCCACAAAGTTCCTTCAGTCTCTTCAAGCCTCTTGTGGCTCTGAAGTTGCTTTCAGTGCCTTTGGCTTCCAGCTTTGAGAGAGAGGGTTTCTGAAGGAAAAGACTCTGGGCAGAAGCTGATGTATAATAAGAGTGGCTGGCAGTCTCCAGCACGTTCCTGTCCCTAGCTTGCTATCCTAGAGACATGGGGCAAGTTTGCTGTGAGTGGGGTCTAAGAGTGTCTTAGGCTGGATTACTTAGGTATATTCTCTTATGTATACTTTCGCTGATTTCTGTTTGCTATCAAATTGTATAAAGGGATTTCTTTAATTATTATTATTTGTTGTGGGATTGGTGTTTGGTGGGAAGGAAATTATGCCTTGGATATACAACTTGTTTCATTTCAATTAATGCAAGAAGGATCAGAAGTTAGATTGAACCTAAAAAGTAGGTCTCCTAGACTATTTATAATATAGTTAGGCTTAAGGAAGCCGGCAGATATCATTCTAGCCTGGTACTCCCCTCTTTGAGGAGAAGGGAAAGGCCAAAACTTTTGGCCTCAAACTTTTGTTTTCTCTCCTGTTAGAAATTACACAGAGAATTTAATTCAGGGGGTTGGGGGTGGGGAAGAGGCTAAAAATGTTTATTCTGTTTCCCTTTGAACCACACAATGACACCCCCATGCAACATGTGGGGGGGGGAGCCCTTGCTACGCAAAAAAAGAAAATGGATTAGATCCATGTTCCCAGTTTGTCACTTTGCATAGATTTTAGTTTAAAAGACTCCTAGACTGTTAGTCATAACAGTATATGTATTCAAGGGCCTTAGAACAACATTCATCACCTTCATCACCTTCCTTTGGTGTGAATAAAGAAGGCCAATATAATGGCACTATTCTTTTCTGTTTACACTTGGAGCAGCAACTTGTGTTAGCATGCCAGTGAACAGCCTGCTGAAGAGCCCTAAAACTCAATTTTATGAGTGCTGTGGGCTGATAAGAAGTAAAGCATACAGTGCGAAGTATCCTTCTTATCATATTTTATTATCGTTATCAAAAGATCACAGTGATCACCATCATCAAAAGTGTCTAGCCGTTGATGTAGGAAACTAAAAAGGCTCTTCCACAACATGGTGTATATGAAGCAGGTTGAAGTGAAGGGGAAAAAATATAAAATGGGGACTAGAGTTCTTTCCAAAGACCAGCTTTTAGTACCTTTTGCTCTTTCCCTTTTTTTCCTGAAAGCTTAAAAGTTATAACAACAGTCTTTGACTGCTACAGGTCTAAATTCATTTTAAGGGTTTATATGAATTCTCTTCAGAATGGTCTGATCTCCTTAAGCTCCAGGGATTTCTAAGGTCAGAAATATACAATGCCATCCACGTTACCCCTAACCCAAGGTAAGTCTTTGGAAGCAGATTTAAAGAGAACTGCCTACACAGATACTTGTATCTCAGGAGATATAGATAAAACCTATTTAAAATGGAATATAAGATTATTCATTTTAGGTGTAATGGAATTCTACTTCAGTGAAAACGTTCCCCATCTGGAGGATTCAAAAACGTATTAAATCTTTGTGGTAAATTAGTCACTAAGGTCACTGTGAGAGTTTGGGAACCTTTGCTTCTTACGCTTACAGACTGTGTGAACTTTGGCATTCTGCTTAATCTCTCAGTGTTCTAGGCCACTCTCTGTGGCTATTAGTTATAGAGCAAATGATGGCTTATGTCGGTACAGTTTCCTCATTCAGGAATTCCTGTTACTGATGAAATTACAGACCCATTAACATGTCTATGATAAGGATTTGGCATCCAAGATATATAAACAACATGCTTATATAGGATACAAGCAAGATATATTTCTTATATAAAATAATAGACTTTACCCAATAGATAAAATGGACAAAGAATATGAAGTCATTAAAAGAACTGAAAAATGAAAAAAATGCTCCAAATCACAAATAATTTAAGAAATTCAAATCAAAGCAGCCCTTAAGTTTTACCTCAGACTCTGCAAATTGCTAAAAATGACCAAAAACTGACAAGACAGGTATATGAATACATTGACATGACATGATACAACCATTTTGGAAAACAATTTGAAATTGTACAAATAAAGTGACTAAAATGTTCATACCCTTTGAACCAGAGACTCCATTACTGGTCATATACCACAAGGAAGCCATTGATAAGAAAACAGTTCCATATATTCCAAAATATTTATAGCAGAACTTTTTGTATGAAAGCTAAGAATTGGAAACAAAGAAAATCCCCATTAGTTGGGAAATGGCTAAGCCAATTGTAGCAAAAGAATATAATGGAATAGTTTAGTGCTATAAGAAATGATGTGTAATATATTTTGCATGTAATGAGTATCAGATTGCTTGTTTTCTTAATGAATGGAGACTGGAGGAAGGGAGAGAATTTAGAACTCAAAATAAAATCCAATGTTAAAATTAAAAAAAATTATACGTATGATGATATTTATATGAATTGATGTAGAGTGAGGTAAAGTTAAGAAAACAATATAGATAGCAATTACAATGTAAATGGGAAGAAAAACACACCAAAAAAATCAAAACTAAATGTATCAAAATTATAAAGATCAAATGAAATTGAAATGAAGATGTATGAGAAGTTACCTGTAAGTTACCTCTTTGTGGAGGTGGCAGGTCCACACCTTACGCCTTCCATACATTGTCAGACTTTTTCAGCGTGCTAGTTGGGCTGACTTTTTTGTCCCATGGGATGGTTTTCTGGGAGAGGGAGGGGAAGTGATACATAGCATACTATGGTGTTCTAAGAAACAAAATTTTATAAAACTATTTTTATTTTAAAAGAAGGCAATTGCAGTGGTCTAAGCAAATGGTGACGAGGGCCTGTATTAGAATGGTCACTGACTGTGTGAGCAAAGAGAAGTGGATGGATGATAGAGAACTTGTGGAAGCAAAATTGATGCTACTACACAATAGATTGGTTATGGTGCAAGAGAGTAGGGTCAAGTGTGATTTGAAATTCTTGAACGTGGTTCATTACAAGAATGATGATGCTCTAGACAAAAATAGGCAAGTAAGGAAGAGAGGTCAGTTTAGAGGAGAAGATAATTTATATTTTGCATATGTTGAATTTTGGGTGCTCAGGAGGACAGATATGGATTTAGAACTCAGAGGGAAGATGAAGGTTTAATCTGAATATTTGGAATACATCTGTATAAAGATGATAAGTGAACACAAGAATTTTCCCCAAAGGGTTCACAAAATTGAGGAGGTCACCTTCCATTGTTAAAAAGAGAAAGACCCTTTCTGTCTAGAGATGTGGCCCCCAAAGAGGCATGGACTGGAAAGGGGAAGATGGGGAACCCAGGACTTTGTAGAATAACCCAATCCACTTATGGTTAGCTCTAATTCTTAAGAAACTTTTATTTATACTAAACCTAAATCAGCTTGCAACATCCATCCATTGCCCCAGCCCTTTCCCCTGGGGCCAATAAGAATAAATTTAATACCTCTCTCTCATTTCTCAAGTCCTGGCAAATTGGATTTAAGCCTCAACATTAAACTGAAACTATTCTCCCGTAGGCTATCCAGAATCTCTTCTCTGATAAATCCAGTAGCCTTCTCTCCCTCTTAAAACCTTCTTGACCTCTGATTTTAAAAAGAAACAGTTCACAACTCTTTCTTCCTAGTCACTCTCTGATTCAGGTTTTGGTGATTTTTCTTCTGGTTCTCTTTACTTCTTTGGCTCTTCTTTCTCTTCCTTTGCTGGATCCATTACCTATGTCTTATCTCCTATTAATATTCCCCAGGGCTTTAGGTCCAGAATCCTCTTTTCTTCTCCCTTTACTTTCTAAATATTCTTATCAGTTACCATTTGTTTCATTATCACCTCTATGAAGATTAGTCCTCAAATCTTCCTATCCAGCCCTCATCTCTTGAGCTCCTATCTGGCATCACCAGTGGCTTGTCTGACTGAGAAGTTCCATAGAAATCTTGAATTCTGAATATAAGAAATAGAGCCCATCATCTTCTTTAAAAAACCTTCAGTCAAACTGCCTTGTCTCAAAAAAAAAAACAACAAAACTTTCTGCCACACTTTCCCCTGTCACTCTGGTTCACAAACTTAGTCCAGGAGGACTTCCTTCCCTCCCCTTTCCTCTTTTGTCAAATCCTGTCAGTTTCACCTTCACAACAACCCTATAATTCTTTTTTCTCTTTTCAGGTAGTCGGCACCTTTCACCTGGACTTTTGCAATAAACTCTAACATGGTTTTCCTATTTCTCGTTTCTCTTTTCTCTAACCCCTCCTTCAGGCAGCCTTGTCACTCCTTTACTCAAGAAATTTCAGTGACTTCTTGTTGATTCCTCTTTTTATGATCAAAATTATATAAGGAGATTTATCTCTTTTAAATTATAGCAATTAAATTATATCACTTTAAAATTATATTAAATTATTAAATTATAAATTAAATTAACTAAAACATGTCTATCTATCTATCTATCTATCTATCTATCTATCTATCTATCTATCTATTTCTGTTTTAGTTTAAGATTAAATTCCAACTTCACCTGAAGTAAAAGAGGAACTAAACCAAATTAACAGACTTTCATTTAGACTTCTGTCCTAATGATACCTAATCATTTAAATAAGGAATTTTTCCTTGTTTAAGGTCATTCTTCCAGGAAACTATGATCATTCATTTAATGAATTTTGCTGAAGAGCGATGAAGTGCAGTGTGTGTGTGTGTGTGTATGTGTGTGTGTGTGTGTGTGTGTGTAGGCATCTGTGTATAAATATATATTTGTGTAAATATATATAAATTTATATTTTATATACGTAATTGTGTTTTCCTGATTTCTGACCATGAATTAATATATAATGTTAAACCTGGAGGGGGCCTACACTTCAACCCACTCACTTTCCACATGAGGAAACTGAGACCCAGAAAAATGAAGTGACATGAACAATGAAGCACATCCATTAAGCACACACACAAGCTAGAGGTTAAAATAATGTGTTATGATTCCAAGTGCAGGAATCTTTCCAGTGAGCTTCATATTTGGTATTTAATCCTTTCTCTCTCTCTCTCTCTCTCTCTCTCTCTCTCTCTCTCTCTCTCTCTCTCTCTCTCTCTCTCTCTCTCTCTCTCTCTCTCTCTCTCTCTCTCTCTCTCT
>JAQQSW010010303.1:0-13021 GCA_028646575.1 Pseudocheirus occidentalis | reverse complement strand
ATACATACATACATACATACATACATGCGCACTTATCATGGTCATCAGAAGTTAGATCAGGGGAATCAATCAACAAGTGTTTATTAAGCACTTACTAGGTAGAGTGGTATGTTGCAAATGCTACAAGTTGGGACAAAAATGAAGCAGTTCTGGCCTTTAAGAGGCTTTCATTCATTGGGAGAAATAACACATACACATGTAAAGAAATACAAAATATATATGAAATAGATTTAAGGTAAAGTCAAAGGGTAGAGAGGAAGGCTCTAGGATCTGGGGGTAACAAGAAAAGGGTGAGGGTGGGGTGGTAAATGACATTAAACTTTGTCAACTTTGAGTAATACTTAGTGAATGAAGTGATTTCCCTAAAATAAGGACCCTCTGGTTTTGAGATCCTTATGCTTCTATCATCCATTGTTCTTTATTGGATTGGACAGTTTAAAAATTGACTGAAAAACTAGATTCTACTTTTCAGAATGCATGTAGGTCGACTGGTAGTTTAATTATGCATTTTAATAATTACCATAAGGTCTGATTTGTATACTTTAATAATCATCCATGCAATCTTTCCATGCTAAAACTTGACCTCCGTTGTCATGACTTGACTCTCAATCCAGAATTGCTTATATGAGTTTAATACTTTAGTAGACTAGAAGAAGAGTCACCTAAGTGGCATAGTGACTAGAATGCCAGACCTGGAGTCAGGAAGACTCATCTTCCTGAGCTCAAATCTGGCCTCAGACACTTATTAGCTTTGTGATTCTAGGCAAGTTGCTTAACCCTATTTGCCTCAGTTTCCTCATCAGTAAAATGAGCTGGAGAAGCAAATGGCAAACCACTCCAGTGTCTTTGCCAAGAAAACCCCAAATGGGGTCATTAAGAATTGTACACAACTGGAAAACGGCTGAACAACAACCTAGAAGACAGTCCAAATAAGTTAACCTGAGGAGCTATCAAATGTAGAATACTTTAATTGTGATTTAATATAGGAAGTGAAGCAAAAATTTAAAAATATCACAGTGAACTACAGAAAGGATTTGCTTATGAAATAATAGGAATAATAATAACATATTAATTTACCATTCTAAGGTCTACAAAGTGCTTTACCTACTCATATTTGTGAAGTAGATGCAATACAACAACAGGGAGTATTATTCCCATTTTGTAGATAGGGAAACTGAGGTTCAGAAAGATTAAGTGGCCCAAAGTCCCATAACTTTTGAGGGGCAAAGCCAAAATTTGGGCCTAGATCATTTGATTCTGAGTCAATATTCTTGCTACCATACTGTGCCATTGACCAGAAACTATATGACAGGGAGGAATATTTTTTTTAACCTAGTCTGGACATCAACAACCAGGTAATTAACCATGGAGAAATTTCCACTTCTTTGGTGACTGTTTCTCTTTGACCGCCATTTTGGGAAAGCTCCAGCCACCATACTTCACTTCATTCTCTGCTCTCTAGTCATAGATTCCTTGACAATCCCCTTGTTCCTGGATGGAGCTTATCAGTTTACTCCCCTGTGGCCTGACGCATATCCCTGTAACTTTCTGGGTCAAAGAACCCATCCCTGGCCACCATTCAGCTTTGTGCGGCATCTCCTCCATTTGAATTTAAGTTCCTCAGGGGTAGAGACTATCTTTGTTTTTTTCATTTGTATCCCTTATAATTAACACAGTACTTGGCTCTTGTTCAATTCCCTTTTTCAGTCATCAAACTCTCTCTGACCTTCATTTGGGGTTTTCTTTTGCAAGGATACTGGAGGGATTTGCCATTTCCTTCTCCAGCTCATTTTACAGATGAGAAAACTGAGGCAAACAAGGTTAAATGACTTGTCCAGGTTCACAGTAAGTACTTAATAAATGCTTTTTTAATTCATTCATTTAAAATTTACTGATATTTAACTAATGTCAGGGGATAAGGGATCAACTAAAAACAGGAAAACTGATTAATAGCTTAAATGGAAATTTAAAAAAATAATGTCATCCTTTATATGGCAAATCAAAATCTTAATTCATCACCAGGTTAAAAGGCCATTAGATTTAAAAAAATAGAACACATTTTTTTCTACCAATTTGTCCAGCTATAATTTTGACTAGAAATCCATTATCTTATCTTAAAGGGCATAAACTATTCCATAAAAATCTTGAAAAGCAGCACATTGTCTAGAAGAGGGAGCAAATAATCATAGCCAATATTTATAATGTGTTTTAAGTTTGCAAAGCACTTTACATACATTATCTCAGTTAAACCTCCCAACAAACCTAATGATGACACTAAAACCAATGTCATAATAGACTCACTGAGCCAGAGGTGAGTAGCATCCTTCTCATTATTATTGCTATTACTATATTATGAACCAGGCCTCTGTCTTTAAGGGGGGAGGGGAGAGGAGGAAGGGAAGTCTAGCTAAGCCATTATAGGATGGGTGGCTATTTTTTTTTCTCTTCTTGAAGCTCTCCAGGGATGGAGACTTCTCTTGTTCCCATTCCATTGTTCTATCATTTTCACAATAAATGAGTTCCTTCATCCAGACAAAATCTCTCTGATTTTCAGTTGAGTCCTTTTCCTCTTGATTAGCTCTCTGTGGATGAGAGAAAGAACTATACAGCATCTTCCTTAGGACAGACCTTTTGTACACTTTTAGACTCAATAATTAAGTCTCCTTTTATACTTTTCTCTTTCCTAGGTTTAACAACCTTAACTCCTTTAACCTTTTTTATTTTTTTTTTGCTATTTCTATTTCTCATTTCTTCAATCATTTTTTTCTTTTGCTATTTTTTTGACTAGAGGTCAGAATGATTCTGGGAACCTAGAATTCTATTCACTTCAACAAGCTCCTAATAATGTGTGCTCAGCACTGAGCTAGGTACTATGGGGAATTAAAAAAGAAAAGAAAACAAAAGAAAAGAAAAAAGCAAATGAACACAACAGCCCAAATAGACTCTCTGCTCTCCAGGACCTAATGGTAATAATAATGATATAATAATAATCATAGTAATAGCTCACACTTAGCTAGAGCTTACTATTTGCTAAGGAGTGTGCTAAGCAATGGCGATGGGGAAAAAAGGGCAAAAGGCAATCCCTTTCCTCAACCCAGTCCACAGTCTGATTGAACAAGCTATATGCAGGATAAATTGGAAATAATCACCAGAAGCAAGGCACTGGAATTAAAGGTAATCTGCAGGAAAGGCTCCTTATAGAAGATGGGATTTATCTGGGAGTTCGAGGAAGCCAGGAGGTGGTAGTGAGGAAGTAGAGAGTTCCAGGCATAGGCAACAGTCAGAGAAAATGCCCAGTGCTGGGAGAGCAAGTGTCTTGTTCATGGAATAGTAAGGAGGTTAGTGTCACTGGATTGTATAGTACATGGCAGTAACAGTGGAAGGGGGGTGTAAAAGGTATGAGAAGACTGGGCAGAGTGCTGGACTTGGCTGCTGGCCTATGGTCTGTCAAATGACCATCTTGTAAATGTAATTGGGAAATGGATTAAAAGAGAGATCCCAAGACTGGATTGGTTTTGCATATATAATCAGTTTCAGGATCAGTCCAGCTTGCTTCATATGATACTTCCATTTTCCCAAAAGTCATTTTTCTTTAGAGATCGGGGTAGTGAGGTAGGACATGATGGTTAGGTCTATGATTTCATCTCTGTGAGGAACTCATGGTGTGGATGCTTCATTCTCCAACGCAGACAGGCAGATGATGTTTATAATTTAAGGTCCTAGAGACTTGCCTAGAGGGGTACTGAGAAGTTGTGACTCAGTCATGGTTCCATAGCTAATATGTAGCAGAGGTGGTACTTGAGTGTTTCAAGGTCAACCCTTCATCCTCTATTTCATGTTGCCTCAAGAAATCAAATTAAGGTACACAAGTTAGGATACTAATTACAATATTTGTATCTAACACTATTATAGTACTTGGAACATAGTCAGACAGTCAGCAAGCGTTTCTTAAAGTGTCTTCTATGTACTAGATATTGTGCTAAGTGATAGGCATACAAAGAAAGGCAAAATACAGTCCCTGCTTTCGAAGTGAATACTTATTGATTGCTATACCTTTAATTATCACGTTCTTACAATATTATACTCATGGACAATTTTCAAGTCAAATTGCTTTATTGCCACTTCGAAGGGATGTGTGTGTGTGTGTGTGTGTGTATAGTTAATTAACTTTTCTCACCTATTGTCTTCCACACCTATCCTCTTAGATGTGATACCTGTAAAAAGAACTGTTCAACAGAAAGAAGAGAGAACACAAAGCAAAGGGAGGAAAAGGAGGATAATTTTAAAAAAAGAGAGGTAGTTCTATGCTTTATGACATAGGTCCCGCCAATGGAGCGAATCCTGACCCATCCCCAATATGCACTGATTCTGCTTTTGCCTCACCTTTTGCACTGACTTTGTAGATGGAGGTTTAGACTTGGAGTCAGAAAAAGTTGGCTTTAAATCCTAATTTATCAGACCCTAATTATCTGTGTGATCTCATAGAAAATCACTTACATCTGGACCTCAATTTACTTATCTGTAGAAGAGGGATGATAATAGCACCTATTCCATATGATTGTTGTGAGAAACAAATGTTTAATGTGTGTAAAGTGCTTCTGAAAACTTAAGGTATTACAGGTTATTATTATTGTGCATTTATAATTACTTATATATTCATTAAGTCTGTCTCCTTAACCTTAAACTCCACAAAGTCAGGGATCACATCACTTTGTGCACTATTCAGCCTGTAGTAGGTATTTAGTACATGTTTCAGTTGAATTGATTTGAAATTCAGCACCAAACTGGTTTGAATGTCATGCAGCTGGGCTCTCATTAGCAGCTGCTGTTTCTCACACGCCATGCTCAACCTCTCATCTACCTGCCTGAAATATATTTCCTCCTTACCTGCAGGTTCTAGAATTCTGTTCTTCCTTTGGGATTCAGCTCAAGCAACATCTTATACACAAAACCTTCTCTAATACCCCAGCTGCTAGGATCCCTCCCTAAATTACTTGGTCTTTATTCTATATGTACTTCTATAGGTATCTATTGTCTCTCTTGATGGAATGTATGTTTGAAATCAGTGATGATTTTTCATCATTGATTTTGTATGCCCAACACCTAGCTCACAACCTAGAACGTAACAGGCATTTAATAAATGCTTGTCAATTGGTTGATAAAGATGCCACAGTAAAGTGTTGATCTATGTATAGGTCTCCTTCACCCATGGAGTACTGAACCATAGTGAAAGCCAAGAGAAGCTTTGGCTGGATTGTAAAAGGGCCAATGTTTGGATGAGGAAGAGTGTATTCAGTCCTCTATCCGATTTGTAAAAGCCAGGCTAAGAATACGTGTGCATTAGTATTTCCACAGGATAACAGCAGCACCTTTTGTCCAAGCGTATTTAGGAACTTGGTTCACATTTCTCTTCATGATAAATCACCAGTGGTCACAATGAAATCCAAAACACCTTTTCTTAACCATAGATAACTCCACTACTTGGGTTCTGTCCCCGTTGCAGTAAACACTAATTGTGCACAATAAGAGTGTATGACCTGTAAAATGGGAATTCAAAGGGCCAGGTAGAGTAGGAGTTTCAGGTCTCTGAAACACTACCTCTCATTTATATGTCTTCACCAAACTGAAAATAACACCTTTGAAAACAAAATCAATTATAACATTGGGAAAGCGATCTCCCAACTTGACACCTTTTAGGGTGCCAAGTTTCAGCCTACAGAAAGTCTAACAAACGAGTTGTAAAGTACCTAAGATAGGGTGCTGATAATGGAAAACTGAGGCTGTGATAAATGTTCCATTGCCTACTGCAGAATCTCACTGACCTGAAGGATTCAGTCGGCATCATAAAACACAAAAGGGAAGATTAAGCAGTTTACCAACACCGTAAAAATCTCAAGAGTAAATTCAGTTTAATCAAAAATCCTATATTGTAAAAAGACTGTTGCTATCCCTGTGACTGCAAACACATTTCATTAAAAAGCAGTGTCTATGAGCAGGAGTATCTACTTTACCCATAATACTGGCTGTGATTATGTTTATACACTTTTAAAATTTACATGTACAGAGGAAAAAAATACCTAGCCCTGGATGGTGGTGCAGGAGAATTTATTTTCACTAGAAAGTGAATGACCCATAACTCATGAGTGGCAGAGCTTAAAGTGAGTTATGGAGGTCATTCTCTCATGTGAGGAAATGAATTGGATTATTCCTCTTCCCAATAGTACCCGTTTGGTTATTAGTACGCCAGGTTCTTAATTATGAGCTGCTTTGACTTTCTGTGTTCTGGTGTGTTTTTTTTCTTAAATAAACACAGACAAGGGTACTATCTGTTAGAAGGACATAGTCAACCTACTACCTTGAGGTCTGGCCAAATAGAACCGAAATGGAATGAAGCTTTGAGTACAGCAAAGGGCACTAACATTAAACATAATTTTAAAATATGTTCCAAATGGATTGCCCACATAGTAGATGGATCACATGATGCTGGTAGGTAGATAATTAAGGATGATCACTTATTTGGTTTCCTAATCTTATGAATCCTTCCCTTTGGATTATACTGAAAAATGTAATATGCAAATATGAAAATTAAAGGACTAACATGCAGAACAAGTCTGGTATTCTGATGCTTGATTTTTAAGTCGACTTTTGCTAGTTATTTGGTTTTATAGCCCTAAAAATGAGAATGTATGAAAATTGAGGTGTAACATATCTATTATTATGTCAGTAATAATTAAAAATCATTGTTATTGTTGACACTACTAACACAGACATAGAAAAGAACAAAATCTCTAGACCTAGTTTTTGTTTTTATCTTGGGCTATTTTCTGATGAAAAAATTGGGATCCTCATTGTTGATTCAAACAATATTTTACATGAAAACTCAAACACTTCTAAAAAATCTTCCTTGAACACTTTTAGCTCCAATTTTATTTCTTGCTGAGAATACCTTGAGGGAGAAAATTTTCACAACAAAAAAATCAAAGACTTTCATGAAAAATGCAGGCTTTTGCAAATATTATGTGCATAATCGTCAGGTTTCTGAATGGGCTGGATTTTTCTCCCTAAATGTCCTTTCTGCTCCCTAGTTTGAATTATCAATAAACCTTGTGGCTTATCTCTGAAAATAACCTTGTTGACAACACAAATATGGACTTAAACATGTTCTATCCACATATGAGATTTAGGAAGCCCACTGTAAATGTCAGGGGGTGTCCATGTGTTTGCTGTGATACCCGCTTATTATTAGTGTTGAACGGCAAACCCCCACTGGAGCCGCTTTGGCAGCCCTGCTATAAATTTTAATGTGATCGTGAGCTCTTCTCTTTTCATATCCAGTGAATTCTGCAAGATCATAATATTCTATATGAACCCTATCTGAACTTTCCTGTGATACAGAGAAAGAACAAGATTCCTAGTGGTGATGGATGTTCATCATTTTATGGCTTTGTGCTGGACACTGGGCACCACAGTTCCCTGAGTAATATTACCCGAAACGAAGTCCACTCATTCAATTAACCTTTATTGAGCAGTTACAGGGTGCAAGGCATGGCACAAGGTGCTAATGAGCATATCCTTAGGATGGTCCTCTGAGGAAAGAATACTGATTGTTAAAGCAAACTTCTTTTGGGGAAACTGTCAGGTTCTGTGTGTCAGTTGAACCCCCCTTTGCCCCTCCCCAAAGTCCTTGCATATTTTGTTGCTGTTCCTACTAGTTTATTAAAATACTGGGAACAAACAATATGGTCATTTTCCAAAAATTAAGAAAATCAGAACAAGTGCCCTTGGACTCATACTCTGTAATACTTTTCTTTATGCACTTAGCAAATTTGATTCCCCCCAAATGTCCATTAAAAGCAAAGGACAGATATTGTAACCTCTGCCTTACAGATCTGAAAATTCAGGCAGAGAAAGATGGAGTGACTTATTTAGTCGTTACCTGGGTCATTGGCAGGCCAGATTCCTACCATTTTACATCAAATTGCTTATCCTATAATGGAGCTTTTATTTCCAGGGGAATGTATATTGCTTCTGTTATCTGCATAAGGTTCATGGGTCTGGGGCATCAGCTTGAGTACTTTGGAGAATACAGTTCTGATTCAGCAATAATGTTTACTGTCTCTGTGTTTTGAAGAACCCCAGAGAGTACAGGTAAGGAAGTAAGCCCCTTATGTCAACTTTGTCTGTGTTGTAGAACATACTATACAAATAGACTAATGCAAATAAGGAAGCAGATCCCCATACAATAGGCTTTGCCTGTGTAGCAGAGTCAACTGTGCACAAATACTAATGCAAATATATTAAAGCCATCACCTTTACACATTTCCCATGCCCAGAAAAAAATGGAATTTTGGAAGAAAACAATACTACAACCAGAGATACTACGTTAAAAAGGCCAGACAATCCATGCTAACAACAGCAAATGAATACGTGAAAATGTATACACTTTTGCCATAAAAAAGGACCACTCTTGAAGAGAAGGGTTGATTTTTAGGCAGACTGGCTTTGATAATATCACCTTTAGAAATAAATCTTCCCTTTTCCCTTCCTCATGCCCAGTCTAATCCTTCCTTTTTATCATCCTCCCCAGATGAAGAGAAGGCTTAATGCCTCTCATTTTCAAGGCAGTTAGAAGAGAAATTTAGCCTTGGAGTGCCACCTAGAGGAAAACTCAGCTCACAAAGACAGTCCCCAGCTGGGTCACGTGCTTCTATTGTGACATTTTTCAGGCAGCTGGAGAATTCCATTCCAAACCCATCATAACACTTGGGAAGGGCAGATGGGGACAGCTCAGGAGAAGGAAAATGGGAGGATCATTTCACAGTGCTGGGAAAGCCCCCAACCATGCTATAGGGTGTTCTGGGAAAAGGATTCTTCATTAGGGCCTCCATTTCAGAAATAAGGTCTTCCGTATGAGTTCAATTATTATTATTTTAAAAATTATTTTGAGTTCAATTCTTTATTATTTCCCTAGTTCAGACAGCCTCTGTTAGTTCCATATGAAGCAGGAAGATGGCATGGATCACCCCAACTCTGCCCTCTCTATAAGCTCGTACACTCACCTCACCAACATCCACGTTGGCAATGGCAAGTCACATCCTCGTTGCCCAGTCTGAAACTTCTTGCTCATTGCAGATTCATTTGCTACAGACCATACTTTATACTCTGTAAAGTGGGGTGTGTGTGTGTGTGTGTGTGTGTGTGTGTGTGTGTGAGAAATACATTCCAATCTCCTCCACTGAACCAGTACTGCCTGGTACAGGGCTATCTGCTTGGCCACCAAACTCATTTTGGCCCCTTCCAAATCAGAGGAAGAGACTTCCTGGGCTAGTTTTAGCCCAGAAAAAGGTTGGAGGAAAACAGACTGATTTATTAATGAGGTGCCCCTATGATTTAAAATCTCTCCCTTTTCTCTCTAAAATTATGTAGGCCAGAGGAAGGGGGATCTAGATCAGGGCTCCTCCACAAACCCAGCAATATGGTAGAGGGAGGGAATGAAGATAGGCCTCATTCCTATCAATTCCTTTCAATAGCATCTAGCATAGATCTACTTAAATAACAACAGAACTCAATATTTTAAAAATTTGATGGAGTTGCTAGTCTGTGTAACAATGTGTGAGTGTGAGTGTGAATGTGTGTGTGTATGTGTGTGTGTGTGATCAAGAAAAGATAATTACAGGTTCTCTGAGTTAGCAGGGACCTCCCTCCATTTCCCTCCCACCCTCTGTATACGTGTGTCCCAGATGGAAAACCATTCAATAAAGAGCAGAAAAAATATTTCATGCATAGGAAACCATGTCTATTCTAGAACTGGCTTTTTAATTGAGATATATTCTGAAAGATTACATGAGGATGTTTTAGGAGTTATTCTGAGCAGAGTTGTCATTTCTTTTACATTCTAATATGGTGGATGTGGAGAGGTAGATTCTGCCTCTGGGTGAACCAGTATGAAAACCTCCTTCAACAGTGATTTGATGACGGGCATTTAGTGGATTTACATTAAAGATGGTGAAAATGAGTCTTCTCACTGAATAAGAACTACTTTGTTTCTTTAGACCCTCCCTCCATTTCTTCAAGAGCATCAAGATCCATGTCCCCAGTAGAATTTAAGTTTGGTAAAGCAAGGACTATTTTTTATTTTGTCCTTGTATCCCCAGTACAGAACAATACTTTGCACAGAGTAGCCATTTCATAATTGGTTTTGTGCTGAACTGGAAAATTATGATAATTAATACTAGAAAGGAATTTCTTTTTTATTTTTCTAAAAAAAAGCTTTTCCTTTATTTTTTCTAGAAAGGTCATATGAGGTGTATTTTGATTGCTCCTATTATTGATTCATAATATTATTGTCTTTCCTTTCTCTTTCAGTGGACAAATTCCTTGATGCTTTAGGCTTTATAAGATCATTGGGACCCCCCCCTCCGATAAAAATAATATATTGAATGCATGTTAATACATCCTAGATGATGAGAATGATTCAAAAAGAGTATGACATGGTATCTGAACACATACAAACACACACAGACACACAATTCTTCCTGATACTACCAAGTTACAATTTGTAAAAGTGAAGTCCAAGGCAAAGACCTCTATTCAACCAATGCTGCTACTTTAGTAACTCAAAGCTTCTTTCTTTTCAATGAAAGATGCCATCTTGTTTTGCAGGCATTTGGAGTTTGTTTTTAAACTTGTTTTTAAAATATTTTGATAGCTATATTTCAATAAAATTGGTTTCTTTTGTAAGCCTAAGTATTTTGTTCATTTAAAACTATTATGCTGAGAGGCAGTCCATACCCTTGACCAAACTGTCAATGTGGTGTGAGACTCAGGAAACAACTTTGGTCTAAGTTGCTTCCATGAACCTCAGAGAATATGGATTCAACATTATTTGTTGTCTTCAAGGCACTTCATGAGTCTTAGTGATCTGGACTGACATTCTTTTAGTCATATGTGATTCTTCCATATTCATGCCAGTGAGTCAATTAGCAGGAGCAGTCAGTTAGGTGCTATATACAGTGCATAGACTCCTGGGCTTGAAGTCAAGAAACTCATCTTCCTGGGTTCAAATATAGTCTCAGATACTGACTAGCTGTGTGACCCTGGACAAGTCATTTATACCTGTTTGCCTCAGTTTCCTCATCTGTAAAATGAACTGGAGAAGGAAATGGCATATTGCCGTAGTATCTGTGGCAAGAAAACCCCCAAAAGGGGTCGTGAAAAGTCAGACATGATTGAAATGACTGGGTAACAACTCAACTAGCATTTATTTGTTGCTTATTATGGGTCAGGCTTTGTTCAAAGTGTTGGGAAGCGAAGCCTTTGCTTATCTGCATTAAAAACAAAGAAGTATCTATATTTGTACTCCCAAAGTTTCCCTTCCCTAATTGTGCAATCTGGATATCAAGCTATATGGATAGAGTTTTTTTTATTTTTATTTTTAATAATGGTCATTCCTAGGGGCCCTTTCTTTCAGAGTGTCAAAAGGTCTTCCACAAAATACCAGTAGGTCAAAGAAAGGCCAAATTATTTCAACTAACAAATATTTTACTTGTTGGTATTCTACTTCAAGTGGGATTGGCCAAAATAAGCATTTAGGTTTTCCCCTCTCGGCAAATGGATTCTATTAGAAGAGTTTATTTCTGTCATTGTAGTGAAACATTTACTTCAAGTATACAAAACTCCAACTGTTACTACTGGCCAGATGTCATTTGCATCTAGGGTCGGGCAACCCCATCCCCCAAAGTAAGCTACACAAATCTCCATGATGATAAGCTCACAGACAGAGCTTTCCAGAGCAAGCAGGCCCAACAGCTGATCCCACCTGACTTCCATTTATCTGCTAGGAATGTGGACTGCTCCCCTTCCCACCTTCCATGACCTTTTAAAATAAAGAGTTCAACAGAATTTCTCTGCATTAATAATGTGCTCTACAGTAAATATTGCAGCCTTTCTAGTATAACCTTAGCATCCTTGGCCAGTTCTACCAGCCATTTTCATGTCTGAATTAGAGAAATGGAGGAGATTCACAGAGAGAGAGAAGGAGATAGAAACAGAGAATGGGACGGAGACAGATAGAAAGAGTAAACTGAAAGCTTGTGTTTCTTTTTTAAAGAACCATTTTTTACAAGATGAAATTTTACCAAGAAGCTTTTTGACAATTATTCTAAGACTGAAATCTGGCTATTTTGTCCTTTTCATTGTGGTGGTGGTCTCATGGTTGCTAAAGTTTGGGAAATGTTGCCAGAATATATGGTATTAGAATCATGTATTCTAGGCCCTAGAATACATTGGTTTTGATGAAGAGAAATATATACCTTAATAAGTACTGGAGAACAGAAATAATGAAGGGAAAAGCATCTAGGTGTTCAAGAATGAAAAGATAAGCTCTTCGTTTGTAGCAGAATACACTCACAGTTAGCATTGCAAACATCAGCTGGCACACGTTGAAAGCATGTCTCCAATTGTGGTACAATACCATTCGATAATTCTTCCTCACTGTCAGAAGCCACCTACATAATGTCTGAAATGAGAAGGCAAAGAGTTGCATCAGATCAGTGGCCCATGGCTTTACTGGACCCAGCCTGCCTCAAATGAGAAGTGGAGGCAGGATGGGGGGAAGTCCACTAAGAAAAGGAGGGAGTTACCTCATAGTCAATTTTAAATTTCTGCACCATCCCCAGCTCCATGAACATCCTTAGAGCAGCAGTGATCATGGCATCAACATCGAGGGAAAAGTCATCAAAATGTATGTCATCAATGGCAAGCTCTGAGACCAGAGGGATGTTGGCTGCCTAGGAAAGAATGAGACATAAGTCAATGCAAGTTCCACCGACATCCCAAGCTCAGTGTCCTGCTCTCATCCAGGGCTTATCAGAAGTGTCATATAAATCAAGCCTGACCTGCACTTACACCCTGATACAGCTAAACTCTAAGCAGTAAATGTCTTTTGTTTTTGAACTGCAAATGCCCCAAGCAAATGAAGGAGACAGAGAATGAGAAAGAGAGAGAGAGAGAGAGACACACA
>JAQQSW010010302.1:0-13022 GCA_028646575.1 Pseudocheirus occidentalis | reverse complement strand
GAGCCCTTTGTGAGCTCGAACCACACCCTCTCCCCCTTCTGTAGCTCGGCCACCGCGAAGGTGGCTGCGGTGCTCCCGCCGGCTCCCGTGGGCTCCTCGGCGCCGCTAGAGACCGACGTCCTGAGTCGGCCCCCGAGCACGAGCTGGCCCTCGCCCAGCCCTGGGCCGAACTCAGCACTCACAGCGATCAGGTAAACCCCTCGCTCTGGCGCTCGGAAGAAGCCGTGCTCGGGGGAGTAGCCATCCCCCACGTTCAGGTAAGTGACATTGAACTTCACGGGCCTCCGAAGACCGTGCGTCCCTTGGGGAAATCCAGCGTAGAAGGCCACGGAGGCACCTGGAAAGCAGACAGGAAGGACGGTGGTCACTCAGGGACGCCTGAGAGGACTGACACTACCTGCATGCCTCTGGCCAAGCCACCTCACTTGCCTGAGCCTCAAGTTCCTCGTCTGAAAAATCAGGGTCGGGGGAGGAACCAGACGGACCTCTATGGGTCCGTGAGCCTATGTCTTAGGTACGGACGGCATGTTTGTCAGCCCCCTGAGACACCGAGAGAGTTGCAGGGGTCATTCCAGTGTTACAGATGAGGAAACTGAGTCTCTGAGAGGCTAGATGAACATGTAGCTGATGAACACCAGTGCAAGCCTCCTGGGTCTGAGTCTTGCACTTTGTCAAACTAACTCCATTAACCTACCTGTACCCCATTCCCAAGGCACAGACTCTAATCACTAAGATTAAAAATAATAGCACAGTTTATATAGTACGGAAAGGTGTTCCTTGTGTTTTAATAATAACCACAAGAGCTAACATTTATATAGGGTTTACTGTGTGCCAGGCACTGTTGAGTGTACTACAACAATCTCTTCTGAACCTTACTACAATCCTGGCAGATGGGTACTATTATTATCCCTCTTTTACAGATGAGGAAACCAAGGCAGGCAGGTTAAGGGCCTGACCCAGAGACACACAACTAGTGAGGCCAGATCTGAATCCAGATCTGCCCGACTCCAGGCCCAACTCTTCATCACCTACCCAGAATGATTTTGTCCTTTGCTTGGGATATTGGATCCCTGTTCCTCTCTACTCCACTGGCTTAAACAAACATCTCTCTTCTCACTCAAATTTGGCAGATGTTTAGGTAACAGCATGATAGAAATTAGACAGCCACTTTCTCCCATAGGCATGTACCAAGCAGCCTTGAGCTGGGGTGGGAGTGATTGTTTGCTCTGTCCAGGTGAGTGGCAATTATTATTATTTTTCTGTGGAGAGAAGATATTTTATGCTTTGATATGCTTCATTTCCATTATCAAAAATAATTTAGACTTTTTCATTCAGAGCAAACAAAAATCAACCAGCAAGACCTTATTTACACCTACCATGACTCCAGTTAGGGGCACATAGGGGCACCATGGACAGAGCTCTGGGCCTGGAGTCAGGAAGATTTGACTCCAATTTCAGACATTAGCTGTGTGACCCTGGGCAAGTCACTTCCCCCATTTGCCTCAGTTTCCTCATCTGTAAAATGGTTTGGAGAAGGAAAAGGCAAACCATTCCAGCATCTTTGCCAAGAAAACCCCCAGTGGGTTACAAAGGGTCAGACATGACTGAAATGACTGAACAGCATTTACCCTGCATTTATCAGGGTGCCCTAAAGTTTGCCAAGTGTTTTTCCCAACAGCCCTGAGACGTAGGCGTGATCTGTATCGGTAGTCTCATGGAGTGCCCAGAAGATTGATGACAGATTTAGAATCAGGAGGAGTCTCAGAAGTCACCTCCTCGTTTAACAAATACAGGAAGAAAGAACTTGCCAACAAGGTCCCAAAGGCAGCACAAAAACAGAGCTGAGATTCGAAGCTACCTCCTCCTCCAGAATGGACGTTCCCCTGCACCACGGTACTTTAATATGGCGCTGACCTGCGATCTCAGGGGTTCTGAGATCTTGCTGTAGTACCATGAAAAGAAAATCGAAAATGATTGGTCTTGCTCCTAATCTAGGGAGAGCTAGTGTGTGTGAGCCCGTCAAATGTCTCACCCGCCTGTAGTTTCTGGGATCATTTCTTCACTTTGAAGACATTATCCAGGCTCTTTGAAATTCATCTACCTGGCTGACCCTGTGGGGGCCCTTGCGCCTCCCCCCTCCTCCCCTCTATTAAGCTTTAACGAAACTGTTCAGTTCGCTTCCAAGTGCCCCTTTGATTCCTTCTTTATCTGGTTTTTCTACAGTTTTGTTGCAGAAGGAAGCAAAACACCTCTGAGATGAACTACGTCCCAATTCACACCTCCATAGGTTTTAAAGTTTGCAAGTGTTTTTCCTGCAGCCCTGGGATGTAGGTGTGACCCGGATCAGTATTCTCATTTCACAGATGAGGAAACTAAACCTCAGAGAGAAGCTGAAGAACTTGTCCAGGCTCACAAAGCCTAACAGAAGTTATACTTTGATTCCTGTCTGAGTGAACATTTCCCTCATTATATTCTTCATTGATGTTCTGATCTAATGGAAAAACTGCCCTCTCCCCCCCCCCCCATTCCAGTGTTGGAAAGAGCTATGGGTCAGAGGCCAAAGGACTTGGCTTCACATCCCAATCTCTCTGCCACTTCCCAGATGTGTGACCTTGGTTAAGTCACTTGAGCCTTGGTTTTCTCATTTGTAAAAGGAGGAATTTGGGCTAGATGACCTCCCAGGTTTGACCCAGTTCTAAATCTATGTTCTCACAACAAGCATAGATTTATATAGTGTCAGTTGGGCAGGTGATACCCGCTATCTTTTCTCCCCAGGGTGCTCTAAAGGACGAAAAACGTGATGCCTGCTAGTCTGAGGCATATAGCTTGAGAGGCACCTGGGTGCACTGTGGATGGATCACTGGACCTGGACACAGGAGGACCTGAGTTTATCTCCCAACTCAGACACCTGCCAGTTCTGTGACCCTGGGTCAGCGATTTTACCTCTCAGCCCAGGTTCCTCCTCTGTGAACTGAGGCTGAACATCACCTCTCCCTCACAAGACTGTGAGTCTCCAATGAAATAACACGTCAATGTTGTCAATATTAGCAGTTATGGTTCATTTGGCCTCCATCAAGCACCATGCAAGTCTAGAGCTGGAAGTGAGTTTCTAGATGTGAGTTTCTAGATTGTTTAGTCCGGTCCCTTCCTTTTATAGACAAGGGAGTGTGTGTGTGTGTGTGTGTGTGTGTGTGTGTGTGTGTGTGTGTGTGTGTTCAGTTGTGTGTGACGCCTTGTGATACCATTTGGGATATTTTTGGTAAAGACACTGGAGGGGTTTGCCATTCCCTTCTCCAGCCCATTTTGCAGATGAGGAAACTGAGTGAAAAGGGATAAGTGGCTTGTCCAGGGTCACCCAGGTAGTAAGTGTCTGAGGCCAGATTTGAATTCCAGAAGATAAATAAATTTTCCTGACTGCAGACCAGGTGCTCTGTGCACTATGGCGCCACCTTGTGGCCATTGCGGTGTAACTACCATACCATAATGTTAGATCTGGGCCTTGTCTCTGGGCTTTTTCCCATTAAGTCCTTAGTTCTTTCCACCAAACCCTCCTGCCCCATTTGATCCTTGCAATGACCCAGTGCAGTAAGCAGGCAGATGTTATCATTCCCTGCACGTTGCAGGAAAGGAAGCTGAGTCCAGAAAGGGGAAAAACGTATGGGTTAATGGCAGAGCTCGGAGATCCACAGTGTAATTGTACAAACACATGGAATAATACTTGCATGCCATCTACCCATCAGAAAGAGAGCTCCTTGAAGACAAGGTCTGGATCAGAGGTGAGGAGCCTGCGGCCACACTTGAGGACTTGGAGGGAGGCATATGGCCTCGAGGTCTCAGGTTCTCCACCCCTGGGCTAGGTCTTTGGTTTATTTTATATCCAAAGTGCTGAGCACAGTGCCAGCATACAATAAGTACTTAATAAATGCTCGTTCCTGTAATAAATGTCTGCTGACTTGGAGGGAGGAAAGCTTGGGCTAAAGAATCCTAGATCTTGCATCAGAAAAATTGGGTCCAAACCCCAGCTCAGCTGTGTGACCCCCGACAAATCACTACACCTCTCTGAGGCTCCGTGATTTCATCTGTAAAATAAAAGAATTACCATGGGTAGTCAAAAACTCCAAATCCTGTTCAAAATCCTAGGGAAATGACACCTTTTCAGCGGTCACTTCTCACTAAATTGGAATGACTTTCCCTCACTCATTCAGGGCTTTATGAGCCTAAGTGACCAATAGTAATCGCCACCATTTATGCAGCTAAGGTTTGCAAAGCATTTTACAAATTTCTCATTTGATCCTTGCTTGGGTGTGATAGACAGCCTTCATATTCCTTTTCTGTTCTGAGATATGACCCTTGAATAGGAGGACCCAGATCCCTGGATGGTGGCTTTGCCCACGATGTCATTCTCCTTGCTGCCAGGGGGTGGGGGTGTAACATAACAGGTCTGGGCACCAGGCTTTGACACATTCCCTCCTGAATCGCTGTAGCCCTGCCTAGCCCTGTGTAGAAAGGAGAACTCCTAGATCTGCCGGCCCCAGTCCTCTGGGGCAGAAGGGACAGAAGCAGAGCTCCCACCTCCCACTGGAAAGAAGGAAGCCCACCCCAGTTTTCCAGTTGCAAAGGAATTGGCCTAGGACCAGGAAGGTTTTGAGCCAACCAACATTCATTGCTGCCAGCCCAGGGCTGGCAGAAACATATGTCCTGTCTGACTCACTGTTTCCTAGTGTAATCTATAAAATGGGGGTAATAAGAGCCCCACTTGTGTAAACCTTAATGTGTTATATAAATGCAAGCTGTCATTGCGGCTGTTACAGTTCTACTGAGGAAAAGGGGAATTCTTATGCGGCACCAGCCCCTGTTGCCCAAAGCTGGAGCAGTGGTGGGGAAGCCTGGCCCACCCTGATTGAGGAGAACAAGAGGCCCAGACTGGGCTTTGGTGCTGGCCATGACTTATTCAGGCAGCAGGAGCCTGCTGGGAAGGGAGGTGCCAGGTTCACCCCTCCGTGGTCATTTCCCATCCTGGGGCTCTCAGGGCCTTAAGGAAATACCATAGTGGACTCCCCAGAGGAGCTGTTCTGGGCCTTTTCTTCTCTGCTCCAGGCTTAACCCCTTCCTCTCCAAAGTTGCCTCCTCCTTTGCTGAGGAAATAGTGGTTATCCAACAGAAGCTGCCTCTTTTACTTCTCCCAAATCCCTTGGCCTCCTCCCCGTTCTCTGATGTCTGATGAAGGGGTAGACCTTCTTATCATGTCAGAAAAGCCAACTGGGTGGCAACTGGACAGCTGGGGGCCTGGTGGGTGGAGCACGGCACCCACTGGAGTCAACAGGACCTGAGTTCAAATTTGACCACAGTAGCTGCATGACTTTGGCTAAATCATCTCTGCCAGCCTCAGTTCCCTCACCTACAAAATGGGGAGATCCTTCCCAGGGTTGTTGTGAGGATCAAACTATAGGACGTGTGTAAAGCGCTCTTCAAACTTTAAAAGACTATCTAGATGCTGGCTATTCTGACTGTTACTAATTAACCACTCTACAGAGGGAAAGTCAGGTTGTCTGGGTCTTCTCTGTTCCCATAGTTCATGCTACTGCTCTCTCCTGGCTCTTTACCTTTGTGTCTGGCAGGTCCTGTACAGGCTCCTTCACTGGATCGGTATTCGCACCCTGCTCTGTGTGTGTGTGTGTGTGTGTGTGTGTGTGTCTAAGTCAGTAAAAAAAAAAAGCATTTATTAAGTGCCTACTGCATGCTAGGCCCTGAGCTAAGAGCTGGGGATACAAAGTAGGGCAAAAGCTAATCCCTGCCCTTGAAGAGCTCACAGTCAGAAGGGCCAGAAAGCCAGCAAGCAACCTTGTAGAGACAAGCAATCTCAGCGGAAAGGCACTAGCCTGAGAAACTATGAGGAAAGGCTTCTTGCAAAAGGTGGGATTTTTAGCAGAAACTTGAAGGAAGCCGGGGGAGGAGATCGAGGAAGGAGAGCATTCCAGGCACAGGGAACAGCCAGAGAAAAGGTATAGAGCCTAGGGATGGGCTGCCATGTGCAAGGAACAGCCAGGTTGGGAGCAAGGTGAGGGCTGACGAGCTGACCTGGGAGTCCCCTGCACAGAGATGCTCAGAGAGCTGATGAGATCACCAAGTGGAGTGATAGAGAGGGAGAAGAGGGTCCGAGACAGAGCCTTGGGGATCCCCAGTGTTGGTGGGTGTGGCCTGGACAAAGACCCAGCAGAGGAGACAGAAATACCCATCAGGAGGAGAACCAGGAGACAGCAATGAGGCAGAAACCAGGCACTGAAACCCACAATCGAAGTCTTGTTGGATTCTGCCTCTATACTATCTATCCCACATCTCTCCACTCAAATAGCCACTGCCCTTGTCCAGTCACAACACTCTCTTAATTGGTTTCCCTTCCTTTAATCTCTCTACTTTCCAGCTCATCCTCTACATAGCTGCCATATTGATATTCCACAGACATAGACCTGACCTCTCCTCTCAACTCCCTCCCCCCTCCAAAAAGCTCCAAGAATTCTCATCTGCTTTACGGAAAAAATGCAAATTTCTCAGTTTGGCATTTAAGGCCCTTTAGGCCTGTCTTCAGTTGACCTTTCTGGGATGATTCTATCACCCTCATTGACTCTGCCCGGTTAGCCAGACTGATTTACAACTGTTCCCAGAAAATGACAGACATTCCATCTCTTCGTGTATTTGTTAGGGTTGTTGTTCCATAGGCCTCAAAGGCACTCCTGCTTCCTTTCTGACTCTTCTGATCCCCAGCTTCCATCAAGGCTGAGCCCCAGTGCCATCCTCTAGATGAGGCCTATCTGTAAGCCCCTCCGGGTGTCACATATAGCATGTGAATGAGCTTCTCTGAGTATGGGTCCTTTCTCTTCCCATTTAGAAGGTAAACTCTTTGAGCACCTCTGGGAGGGGTGGTGGTTCAGTTTTGTGTTTGTATCCCAAGTGCCTGGCATATGGTCAGCACAGGCTTATCAAATGAATGGATGATGCTGATACAGGACAACTCTGAGGTCTGCCACCTGGGTGACTGGAAGGATGGTGATGTCCTTGGCAGATACAGGATAATTACAGAGAGGGACAGATTTAGGGGGAAACGTGATTGCCATTTCAGACATACTGTTTTTGAGATGCCTGACAGATGGTAATAGAAGTCTGGAGCTCAGGAGTGATTAGACCGGGATAAATCAGTCTGGGGAATCACGTGGAAATGGTAATCAAATCTGTGTGGAATTGGCCAGAAAGGGGGTCTGGCACAGAGGGATGGATGACAAACTGATGAACCAGCAACGGAAACCCAAAAGGAAAGATCTGACGGGTGAAGGCAGTGGGTAGAGGGCCAAGCAGGAGTCCAGAAGACCCGAGCTCAAACCTAGCCTCAGATGCTTATTATCTATGTGACCCTGGGCAAGTCATTTAACCCGTTTGCCTTAGTTTTCCCATCTGTAAAATGGGGAAACTTTCTCCTAGGGTTGTTGTGAGGATCTAATGAGACAATGTCCATTAAATGCTTAACACAGTGCCTGGCACACAGTCAGTCCTGTATCAGTGTTAGTTAGTAGTGTTAGTAATAGGAAGAGAAAACCCGTGACAAGGGAATATTGAGGAGAGTGCCATCAATTTTAGCCCCATAATGGGGCCGCTGCTTTCTTTAATCTCTGCCGTTTTTGTCGAGTATGTTTCTGCTTAGCCCGTAGTAGAAGGAAGTATCTCAGCCGATATCCCTTTCATGAGGCTGCTTGTATTCCCCCACCCAAAGTTATCCTCCCTCTCCTGATAGTAACAGCGTTTGCTCCAGGGAAGTGCGTCACTTGATTGAATAATGTCGGGCAAAATCCCCTTCACTATGAGTGCGTTTTGAAGTATCGGGCAACACATAGACTGTGGTTAAAAGCAAACCCGTCAGACATCCTTTGGAACTGAAAAATGCTAATAAATTTAACCTCCTCCTCCTGCCTCTAGTGGGTACTTGTCCTCCTGAAGTAATGTATGCTTGGCTCTAACCGCAGGACTCAGTTGTTTCTATATACTAGGCTACTGAATGAAAGGAAAGGGTAGGTCACCTCCCTTTGCCCTGGAGTGCTGGCTGATTTGGGGGCTATAAAGTGAGTGGGAGGAGGAGCTGGGGAAGCAGCTGGGGCAATACCATAGGTGAACTAATCAATGACTTTCTGGGGCTCAGCCACCCATCCTCAAAACAGAGTGTGTGCTATAGTAAAAATGACACTAGGTTTGGATCCAGTAAGGATGAACAAAGGACCTACTATGTGCCGGGATATCTGGGTTCAAATTCTGACTATGAATGTGAGAATTCTCTGGAATGTGTAGACACTATGTGAATATAGGGTGATGAGATGGATTAAAAAGTATTATTATAACAGTTGCCACCACCACTACCATCATCATCATTTATTTCCTTATTTTAACCAGATCTGCAATTTAATTCTTCTAGGGAATTCTCTCCTCCAGTGATGCAGGTTAGTTGATGTTCTGCATTTTTTAGGTATAGTGCAGTGCCTGGGGGACTGAGAAATTAAACCCTAAGCCTAAGGTCATGTGGACCAGTGAGTGTCAGAGATGGGACTTGAACCCAGGTTTTCCTAATTTGGAGGCTGGCTTTCTATAAGGTGCTGTGGTGTGGCAGAAAGGATGTGGCTAGATTTGGAGGCCTAGCACTTAAGTTCAAATCCCAGCTCTGTCTCCACTCTGATCACTGCCCTCCCTGGCTTCCTTTAAGTTGAAGCTAACTTTCTATAGGGAGCTTACCACAACCCCTCTTAATTCCAGTGCCTTTGGTGGTGGCACCACAGTGCATGGAGTCAGGAAGATCTGAGTTCAAATCTGGCCTCAGATACTTACTAACAAGTAAGTCAAGTCACTGCACTCTGCCTCAGTTTCCCCATATGTAAAATGAGCTGGAGAAGGAAATGGTCAACCACTCCAGGACCTTCTCCAAGAAAACCCCAAATGGGGGCACAAAGAGTCCAACATGACTAAAAATGACTGAGTAACAAATCCCTCAGCTGATTACTCCCTATTTATCCTGTATATAGCTTGCTTTGCATATATGTATTTGCATGTTGTCTTCCCCATAGGCTGTGAGATCCTTGAGGGCAAGAACTATCTTTTGTCTCCTTTTGTGTCCCCAGAACTTACCACAGTGCCTGGCACATAGTAGGTGCTTAATGAATATTGATTGATGGATGGATTTGCTACCTCTGTGACTTCAGGCAGCTCCCTTAACTTTCCTGGTTCTCATTTCCCCATCTGTCAAATGAGGAGAGTGTGCTCTTTGACCCTTCCAGCTTTAAATCTAGTCTTCTTGCTTCGTGGAGATTTCCCCCCTCCCACAATGGCCCTTGCAGAGAAAATGCTGAAATCCTTACCTTCCCCAAGGAGCCTGGGGCCCTGGTCGCTGCTCCAGCTCCCAGGGAATGGCTGTTCTCCCCATTTCTCCACTTGCTTCTTATCCCTCTTTTGGTGAGACTCCTGTTCTCTCCGTTGCTTCTTTCCTTTCTTGGTCAGGACAGACTGAATCTTCCCCAGGTCCAGGGTGGTGTTGGTGGCCAACAGCTCTCTGTAGTTGCTAAACAGGCTCTCAAACAGCAGGAGATGGTGACCCAGGTCCTGCTTCATAGCTCTGACGTCACTCTGGAGGCTCTCCACAGACAAGTTGAGGGGTAGCAGTCCAGCAGAATGGCAGCACCCTTGCCTGTGGCTTATTTGGGACTCCAGTTTCTCCATCTGTGTGCTCAGGTGTGTGATCTCACTCTTTAGGCTGACCAGGTCGTTTTCTTGGAGGCCGTCGCCATCTGAGGCTTCATGGTTGGGTTCCAGGTGTTCCCTCCTGCTTGGAGCTCCTGCCTTGGCCTGCTCAGAGCCCAGTGGCCTTCCTTCTCCACCACTCTCCAGCAGATCGAGCTTCTCCCTGAGTGCTGTCAGATCAGCAGCATGGACTTTCAGTCTATTTGATGTATAATCCAGGGCATCCTCAATTTGAAGGTAGGTCAAAGGCAGCCCGGCATTCTCCTCTTCTGCTATCTCCTCCAACAGCTCTTCTCCAAATAGGGTGGCCAGCACAGTCTGGTGCCTCAAGGCATCTTCCAAGAGGGAGCCAAAGGAATTGTTGAGGTGGTGAATTTCCCTGAAGACGTGCCTGTCCACTCTCTTTAGCCCATCCGCCTCCCCCACCAGTGCCTGCAGCTGGCCCTTAAGCAAGGCTACGCTGACCTTGGCCCGGGTGATCTCCTCCTTCTGGGCATCCACGGACAAGGCGAGGTCCTCCACGGCATTGCGCAGAGCCTTGATAGAAGAGCTCTCCAGCATCTTCTGGTCCTCCAGGGTCAAGTGGGTTTCTTCCAGAAAACGAGTGGCATTTCTCTGGTCCTCCCGCAGAAGACTCAGGTCAAAGTACAGTTTTTGACAATTGCAGTCCTTCACATACTTCATCAGGTCCGAGTGGCTCCCTTGCAAGTGGTGCAGAGAGTAGTTTAGATCTAGGGTCTGCCTCTCAAAGTCTTCCTTGATCTCCTCCATGATGAGGGACTTCTCCATGAGGATGACCCTGAGCTCCTCGATCATGGCCTTGTTGCTGCGCATGGCACTCACCTGCCCTTCCAGCCTGGTGCCCAGCTCAAAGTTCTCATCAGAATCCACGAAGAGCTCTTTGATGTCTTCCTCATGTCTGGCGAGGGTCTCATTGAGCTGCCTGAGGGCACTCAGGACTTCATCTTCTCTCCGGCCAGAGGCGAAGGACAGCTCAGACAGGTTGCTCTGCAGCTGTTCCAACTTGACCTGTAGGTCATTCTGTTCTTCCTTGGACTCTACTGTGCTGGTATTGGCCAGCAATAAGTGGACTTCCTGGGCCTTCTGGATCTTCTTCACCTTCAAATCTGTGTCTGCCCTGACCACAGACAGGTTGTGGTTCAAGACAAGCTGCTGGTCATGCAGCTGACTCTCAATGTCATGCCGAAGCTGGTTGACTTTTTGAATGTTTTCCTGAACTTTGGATTCAAACTTGGTGCCCAGCTCCTGGAATTCTGCCTTGGGCACAGCCATCTCCTGGAACCTCTCAATGTTCTGGCGATTGGCCTCCACATCACGAGACAGGTTCCTCACCATATGAGAGAGGTTATGGAGGCTTTCATTGAAGCTTCTCCATATGGGGCTGAAGTGATTTTTCAGGAAACTTTCCACATGGGGTAGGAGAATCTGCTGAAGGGACTGATCCACAGGCCCTGTAAGCAACAGATGGAGTCTTTCACATTGGGCTAGAGTGGATGACTTCCTCTTCCCTGACATCCAGAGACTGGCCTTGATGGCACAATCAGGCTCAAGATAGTGTTGAAGCCTGAAGAGAGAAAACCCTTCCCTCTCCCCTCCCGCCGTAACTCACCAGTTGAAGTGTGGGTCATTAGGGCTGAGGGCTGTATGGATGGCAGTGACAGGCATCCAGATGGGAGAAGCCTGGTCAGGGCATATTTAGGGGGCAGGATTTAGCCTTAAGTGCTGAGTTTTGGGAAAAGTCATTTACAAGCTGGGGAGATCTGAAGGGAGAGTAATCAGAATGGCAAAAGGTCTAGAGACCATGCTGCATCAAGGGGCTGGTCAAAGGGATGAAGGATATTTAGGCTGGAAGAGTGAAGACTCAGAGGGCATTTGTTGTTTGGGTTGGGGTAGAGAAAGATGGAAACCAAGGGTAGTTCTTTGCATTCTGCTAAGGGTATATAAACCTTGTATCTTCCATGTATCTTTGGCTCTGTATGAAATAGGTCTGCAATAAACGGACTATGGAATACATCCCTGTCTCTCTCCCTCTTTCTTATTCAGCTAGAAGCTCTCTCTCTCTCTCTGTCCCTTTATTTCACTCAGCTGGTAGCTAGGCCCAGACTTGCTAGCCACAGCAGACCACCATGAGAAAGAGGGACCCAGAGAACAGAACTGGGAGAGAGAAGTCAATGAAAAATTTAGTTTTGAATGGGGGCAAATTCTCTAACAATGACTTCTGTCCATAGAGGGAGGTGCCTCAGTAGGGGGTGACTTTCTCTTTGCTAGTGGTTTACATGATGACCTGGGAGGATATGGGAAAGTGGGTTGGTGATTCCACAACCTTTCCAAAGACTTCTTACCCAAATACTTTCTCAGAGATGATCAAGCATTCATTTCTTCTCAAGGTTTTTGAGTATCTCCCTTAATCAACAAACATTGATTAAATGCCTTCTATATGACAGGCACTGTGCTAAGTAGTTGAAACCATACTAAGCTTATGCCAGAACTATGCCTTGACCCCAAATAAAAACTTGCTCACCAAGTCCCGTTAGATTTGCCTCTGTCTCTTGGGCCGTAGGGTTACTTTCCAGGGACTTTTGCAGACCCAGAAGATTGCTGGTTGCCTGGTGGATGTCATTCTGAAGGTCTTCCAGTGCACTTTCATGCTGTTCAGTCACTCTCCGAAACTCCACGGGCTCTCTGGAAAGAGGAGCTGATTACAAGATAGAGAGAATTATGATGCAGCCCATAGAGCAGGGCTTGGGGTGTGAGACCATTATCCCTCACTCTTACCTGGAGCTTTCTTTATGAGTAATCACTGGACTGGAGGCCTCAGACATTCCAGAGGCTGTGAACTGCTCTATGCCAATCCAAGGTCGTCACCTAGCATTTAAACTCAGCTCTGGGGGTTACCAAGAAATACCTTCTTGGCACCTACCAGGTACTGGCCACTTTTTCCAAATAGAATCAAACTCTTCCATTCTAAAAGAATGTGCCTGGGGGTAGTGGGCAAAGGGCACACCTGGTTATCTTGTATTTCATAAGGAATGAGGACCACAAGGAGAAGCAGAAAGGATTGTTTCTGAAATATGACCTCTGCTCTCAGTAACTGGAAATAGCCAGTAGGTGGTTGAGAAAAAGGATTATTAATAACCAATGATTTGGGGAGATACAGAATCCCCCCTTTTTCTAAAGTCCTCATTTCAAATGTTTGGTCTTTGAAGGACATTGCTGATAGTGAGATTGAATTA
>JAQQSW010010301.1:0-13022 GCA_028646575.1 Pseudocheirus occidentalis | reverse complement strand
AGATTTTGCCTTGATGAAAAACATCATTCACAGCTTGTCTCATCTTCCTACACCAACTATCAGTGGACCAAACTAAGCAGTTTGTCAGGACCCAAGTATTCTACCATACATAGGGAGACAATGAGGACTAGGTGACTGTTTGGTCTATGTCAGAACCCAGAGTCTTTGTTCCTTATGTATGTTCAAATCTTTTCTGGATAGGCTGGGACATGGCTTGTTGGACTTTCTGCTGTGGTCAGTGTCAGTCTAGAGCCAGGCTCTAAAAATGTGGAGGAGGGCAGGTTTGTGGAGACTGGGGATTGTAGGGCAACCTGCTTAAGTATAGGTCAGAGAGAACATTTCCTGGGGTACGGGGAGAGTCCTCACAAGAGTGTCCCAGAGTCTTAATAATGGCTACTGTTGCTGGCAACAAGAGGGAGTCAAGCAGTCTCTCAACTTGCACCCTGTTCTTAATGGGAGTGCCAGAGGAAGTCAAGAATCCTTAATACTTTTACAACATCCCAAAGTTATACACCACCACAAAGGTGCACCTGCTGTCCATGTCCACATCCACATGTTTTCCTTTTGCTAATTCACAGGTTTGTTTCATGTTTCAAATGTGGCCAATTGTGCTGAAGAGTCCTACAAGGTAAGGTGGCTGGTGGACAAATGTCGGGTGTGATGAGAGTTTAGAAGTCTTAATTTCATGAGAAAGATGTAGAGTTAAAAGGGAGTTTAGGGTCACCTGTTCTACTAAGTCCAAAAGGTCAAAGGCTGCAACAACAGCTCTAGGGCACAGTAGAAGTGTCCTAACCACTGGATCAAGGATCTTGCTATAGTACCTAAGTGGTGGGAAATTGTCTCCATGTTTCTGACACAAAATGCAAAGCCTATTCCCCCTTTTTCCACTGGGGAAAGGAAGGGGAGGTAGTTAAGGCAGCCAACAGCCAGGGAACATGAGAGGGCCAGTTTGTGATAGACAAATACAGCCTCAGAAACTTTGTCCCAGGGGAGTGGCTCAGAGATGGGGATCCATAACATGCAGTAGCCAGCAAGTTCTAAGAAGCTGCAAAGCTGTCACTTGGTTGAAGGAAGGAGGAAGTTCAACACTGCCATTAACCAACCACGCTGGGTCAAGATGGAGACCACTGAGTGAGATTAAATGTCCTAAAACCTAACCTGGGAGCTTAGCAAACTAGCTTTTCTTTAGATGCTTAATGTCCTTTGTGGTCCAAGGAGGTAAGAAAAATGGAATTAGTCTTAGAAGATTCTAGATGTGGGGAGCACAGGGGTAAATCATACACATATTAGAGGAGGGGGACCCTGAAGGAAACCCAAGGTTAGCCGGGTTTGTTTTCAAGAACTTGAGAAGTAGGTGGGGCTCTTAGTATAGCCTTGAGGTAGAAAAATCTAGGTATACTGCTGGCCTTCCAGGTCAAGATGAAGAGGACTAGCCTGGGCACAAGCATTTCTAATAAGGCTTCTCCAGTTTCCCAAGTCTCTTTTATTGCTATTTAAATTTTTTTTATAATATTTTTCCCCCCAATTACTTATTAAAACAATTTTTTAAACTTTTAACTTTTGAGTTCCAAATTCTGTCTCTCCTTTCCCTCTTTACTCCCTTAGGAGGTAAGCAATCCAATATAGTTTGTACATGTATAATCATATAAAACATTTGAAGACTCAAAAAAAATGATGACAGAAAAAGTGAAAAAAAAATCATGCTTCAGTCCATTCAGACAGTATCAGTTCTTTCTCTGGAGGTGGATAGTATGTTTCATCATTAGTCTTTTGGGATTGTCTCAGATTATTGTATTGCTGAGAATAACTGAGTCATTCACAATTTTTCATCATACAATATTGCTATTATTGTGTACAACATTCTTCTGGTTTTGCTCACTTCAGTTTGCATCAGTTCATGTAAGGTCCATCTTGCTTGTCATTTCTTATAGCACAATAATATTCCATCACAATCATATATCACAGATTGTTTAGGCATCCCCCAGTTGATGGGTATACCTTCCGTGTCCATTTCTCAGCCACCACAAAAAGCACTGCTATACATATTTGTGTACAAATGGATAATTTCTCCCTTTTTTTGGATGGCTCTGGGATATAGACCTAGCAGTAGTGTATTGCTGGAGCAAAGGGTATGACAGTTTTATAGCCCTTTAGGCATAGTTCCAAACTGCTCTCCAGAATGGTTGGATCAGTTCACAATTCCACCAACAGTACATTAGTGCCCAAGTTTTTCCACATTCCCTCTGACATTCATCATTCTCTTTTTTTTTATTATCTTAACATCTTCATAGGTGTGAGGTAATACCTCAGAATTATTTAAATTTGCATTGTTTAATCAGTAATGATATAGAGACTAGATAATGATATAGAGACTAGATTCATGAAATACATTTTCATTGTATGAAAATGGCTTATTAATATTCTTCGACCATTTATTAATTGAGGAATTACTGGTAGTCTTATAAACTCACTCAGTTCTCTATATATTTGAAGCTTACTAGAATCCCCCACTCCCAGTTTTCTGCTTTGCATCTGATTTTAGTTGCATTGGTTTTGTTTCAATTTTATCCATTTCTCCTTTGAGTTTCATGATTTCAAAGTTGGTAAAATTTCATTGGAGATTTTTAGTCTGTTTTTCCTGAATTTTTTTTAGTTATATGCTCAATTCATTGATCTATTTCTTTATTTTATTGATATAAGCATTTAGAAATATAAAATTTCCCCATTACTTTGGCTACATCACACAAATTTTGGTATGTTGTTTCATTTTTGTAATTCTCGTCGATGAAAGTATTGATTGTTTCTATGATTTGTTTTTTGATCCACTTATTCTTTAGGATTAGATTATTTAATTTCCAAATAAATTTTAATCTGTCTTTCCATAGCGTTGAATGTAATTTCTTTTTTTGCATTTTCTGAAAAAGGACATATTGAATATTTCTGCTTTTCTGCATTTGGTTGTGAAGTTTTTATGTCCTAACATAGGGTCAATTTTTGTGAAGTTGTTTGGTACTGCCAAGGAAAAGGCATATTCCATTGTATTACCTTTCATTTTCCTCTACAAGTCTATAATAACTCACTTTTGTAAAATTCTGTTCACCTCTTTAACTTCTTTCTTGTTTATCTTTTGGTTAGATTTACCTAGTTCTCATAAGGGAAAGTTTAGTTCCCCTACTAATATAGTTTTACTCTTTCTTTCCTCTTGTAACTCATTTAACTTCTTCAAAAGTCTGAATGCTATAACATTTGGTGTATATAGATGTAGTATTATTTCATTGTCTATGGTACCTTTTAGCAAGATATTTTACTTCCTTTTCTTTTTAAGTTTACTTGTTTATTTCCTTATCTTTTAAAATTACATCTATTTTTGCTTTGTCTGAGATTATTGTTGCTACCCCTGCTTCTTTTACTTTAACTGAAGCATCATAAATTCTGTTCAAGCCCCTTACATTTACTCTGTATGTGTGTCTGTGCTTCAAATGTGTTGCCTATAAATATTGCAGGATTCTATATTTTACTCCATTTTGCTGTCTGCTCCTATTTTACAGTTGAGTTTATCCTCTATGCATGTATAATTATGATATCTTGTGTACTTTCTTCCCTCCTATTTTCCCCATTTATCCTTCTTTCTCTCCCTTTTGCTCTGTCCCTCCTCACAAGTATTTACTTTTAGCCATCACCTCTCCAATCCACCCCCTTTTCTATCACTTCCCACCTCACCCCTTTCTCTTAATTTACATCCTCTCTTATAGGGTATGATAGATTTCTATACCTAATTGAGTGTGCATGTGATTCACTTTTAGAGTCAATTCTGATAAGAGTAAGGTTCGAGCATTTCCCACCCCGCCCCATCTTTCCTTCCACTGTAACAGTTCTTTCAAGCCTCTTTTGTCTGAGATAATTTACCCCATTCTGTCTTCCCTTCCCTCTTCTCCCAGTGCAATCTTTTTTCTCCCTCCTTAATTTTTTATTTTTTTGGATATCACCTTGTCATAGTCATCTTATACCTACAGCTGCTGTCTATGTATTCTCCTTTCAATTGCCCTTTTAACGTTATAAGAGTTACAAGTATAATCTTGCCATCTAGGAATAGACACCGTTTACCCTCACTTATTATTTCTCTTTTTTTACCTTTTAATGTAGTCTTCTATTTGAAGATCGAATTTTGTGTTCAGCTCTAGCCTTTTAATTTGGAATACTTGAAAGTTCTTTATTTCATTATACATCTGTTTTTCCCCCTGAAGGATTATACTTAGTTTCGCTGGCTGGATGATTCTTGATTGTAATCCTAGCTCCTTTGCCTTCCAAGTCCTCTAGTCCCTTAATGTAGAAGCTGCTAAAAATCCTGTGTAGTCTTGACTGTGGCTCTTCAGTACTTGAATTGTTTCTTTCTGGCTATTTGTAGTATTTTCTCCTTGACTTGGGAGCTCTGGAAATTGGCCATGACATTACTTGGAGGTTTCATTTGGAAGGATCTCTTTTAGAAGGTGACTGGTGGATTCCTTCAGTTTATATTTTGTCCTCTGATATCTTGTGTATTTTCTTCCATCCTATTTTCTCCAACTGGCTAGGATATCAGGGCAGTTTGCCTTGATAATTTTATGAAAGATGATATGTAGGCTCTTCTTCTGATCATGGCTTTCAGGTAGTCCAATAATTCTTAAATTATCTCCCCTGGAGTCATTTTCCACATCAGCTTGTTTTTCAATGAAATTTCTCTCTCTCTTTTTTTTGGGGGGGGGGGTTCTTCTTTTGATATTATTGTTTCTTGACGTGTCATGGAGGCATTTGCTTCCATATGCCCAGTTCTTATTTTTAGAGAATGATTTTCTTTAGTGAGCTTTAGTACCTACCTTTCTGTCTGGCCAATTCTGTTTTTTAAAGGAGTTATATTTTTTTTGCTCAGTTTTTGTATATCTTTTCCCATCTTTTGTTTATTTTACTAAACTATCTTCTCTTTTCTCATCTTTCTCCTGCATTACTCTCATTTCTTTTCATGATTTTTCATCTGCTTCTCTTTGTTTTTAAAAATCCTTTTTAAGCTCTTCTAGGAGTTCTATTTAAGCATGAGACCAATTTACATTTTTCTTTGAGGCCTGGCATGTAGCCATTATCTGATGCACTGTCCTCAGCATCTCTCATATCAGATGTATTTACTTCATTGTCACTCTGCCACAGTGTGTCATCTTCTGATCCATCTAGTACATTCAAAATTCCCATCTTTTTTGAAGCTTTTGACCACTGTTTCATGTAGTATAAGGTCCCAGTTCTTAATTACCCATGTCATGTCAGTTCCAAAGAAAGATGCTTAACATTTCCAGCAGGCATCAGTTGGTGATCATGGCTCCTCATCCATTTGTAGAAATGTTGCAAGTGATCCTTAACTGTTTTTGGCTTTTTTACATATACATCCAGTGGCTGCAAGGTAGATTTTAGGCCACCAGGAATAATGTGTCTTATTTTCTTGGAGAAGTTGCTTTATTTCATTCATGACATGACTTCAGAAACTGTCTAAAATGAGCAGAACTGGCTGTTTCAGTGATGTGCCCAGTCTTCTGCTCCACACAAGTTTGATTCAGTTCACCATGTGTTCTAAGTCCATCTAACCCTTTGGTTGCAATTGTACATGAATTCTGCAGAGAAATGGTATTCCTTTAGGCCTTGTTTCCCTCTTGAAAATTATGTAAGCCAGTAACTTCCTTCCATCAGCTATAATGACAAGCATTACCGTGCTCTATAAATTCTCATTACCACTGATTTTCATAGATATGTTTGATGGGTCTGTTAGTGCAATACTGCTGTTATGAAGCATATCAAAAAGCACTGGAGTCTGGTCAGCATTACTGATCTGAGAAAGTGACTATGAAATGTCCTGGTGCATTTGAAAGACAAATTGATGAAAGCTCTCAATCTTGTCAATGTAATCAAGGTGACAACTTTTGGCATATTGTGGTTCTCCACATAGATTGTGTCATCCCATTTCCCAGCCGCAACTCACCTTAAACTGTGTTTGTGAACTACCTCCAGGACCTTCATTTGCAACATCTCATATGATACACTGGAACCATTGTCATGTCATTGTCAAGTGTATTGACATACACTTCATCTACTCGTGGAAACTTGAGTGTTTTAGGACCTCTAAATGCGCATCTAGAAAGGTTTGTGTTGTTTAGCTTGTCTTTTAGCTTCCACTGGTCTCACATCAACTTTTCACACCGAAAACTGTCTTTTTACCACTCCATTTCCATGCTGTTAAGCAAACAGTCACTTTCAGCTTGAAGCCCATAGAATAATTTTTATATTTACCCATAGTCAGAAAGAAATGCTTCACACATTATGTGTTGCTGGCAGATGAATTGTACAGTTTAGTTAGTGTGGACTTAACCATATCATATGACTTGTTCATGAAAGCTTCTCCTGCCTGCCCACTCCCCTTGTTCCTACAGCTCTTCATTGGGTTGAGTGGTGATACCATTAGCTCTTCAGTGCTCTAACCAAACTCACAAATTGGCTTTCAGAAATACATGGACAATGCATGTGCACTGAGAATTCTAGGCTTGCGGCTTGCAATACTCAAGAGATAAATGTGCATCCATCTGCCTCTGGTGAGTACATTGCTGTTCCATTTATCTTATAAGTGGTATGATGAACAGATTTATGCCATCTGGTGATTATGCCATGAAAGGTTATAAACCAAATTTTGGGCTGAAAAAACAAGGTATGATATTAAATACCATCAATTCTTTCAGTCTTTACATACCGCTTGCTATTTTTATTTTCACTTAAATCCTTTACCTGATATGTACACTGCCATCAACAGACTGGCAAAAGGAAATCATTGAACCTAAGATCTCTTGTTAGTTTTTGTTGCTGTTCAGTTGTTTTTAGCTGTATCTCCCTCCTCCTGAGTCCATTTAGGGTCACAATTTTCATAAGAGATAGTCAAATAAAAGGCAATAATATCTATAGAATGAAACTCTATTTTAAACAAATGTGTAGGGTCCACATTTTGGGTGTGGTCCTAGTTTCTTAAATTTCAGCACTTTAGAATTTTATCACTCCTGTCAGTGGGACTGATAAGATCTTAGGACTTTGCCTAAGTCACAAGTTCTAAAGAACCTCACAGATAAGAATAACCCAAAGAGAGTTTTACTACTTTTTTTCATAACAGTGTCATTTTTATTATTTTAATTATTTTATTATTATTTTTTGAAATCGGGTTTTATTGATATATTGTTTTTATTAATTTTGAACTTAAATACATAAAGACAAAAAAGAATGTTTCTATGTACATTCTGTAACATAAAAAGAGTATTCACTATAAAACCATAAATTTACATTTCACACTGTTCACTTTTTTGGAAAACTGTATAAGTACTACACAACATTTTCAAAACTACTCTGCTTTGTCTGGTTCTGTCTTCTCTGGCATGCACTTTATTTTTCCCCCTCCATCCTCACCCTGCCCTAGAATTGGTCACCATTAGATTAGGGGTGTGTGTGTGTGTGTGTGTGTGTGTGTGTGTGTGTGTGTGTGTGTGTACAGAGAGACAGAGACAGACATACATACTTTTCGGTTCTTTCTGTGGAGACAAATGGCATCATTTTTCATAGGTATTTGTAATACTCAAAATGACTTATTCACTCAAAATTGTTCTTTAAACTATTGCTATATACAACAGTCTCTTGGTTCTGTTCATTTCACCTTTCATTATTTTATGCACATATTTCCACGTTTTTCTAAAATCTATGTCATAATTTTATATAGCACAGTAGTATTTCATTACAATCATATACCACAACCCGTTTTGTCATTCCCCAATTGATGGACATTCCTGCAATTTGTAGGTTTTTGCCATCACAAAGAGAGCTGCTATTAATACTTTAGAAGAAAAAGGTTATTTTCCTTTTCTCTGTTCTTCTTGGGAATCATACCTAATAGTGGTATTGCTGGGTCAAAAGGTAATGACTCTTTAAGCATATCATTATCCCCTTTAAAGGAAACGTACCCTGAATATTGAACAGTTTTCAAACATTTTTATGATAGTTCAGTTAATAATGGAAGTTACTTTTCTGACAGCATTTCTGATATAATGATTCCCCAAATTTCATAATATAAGAAAAAGATTTAGAAATACATAAAACATACACAATATCATATATTTAAATTATGAAACACAATTTATTGCCAGTCAAGTGACATTAGTTCAGTGGAATGCTTTTCCAAATTATCTAAAATTTATTTGTTATTTATATAATGGAATTTGTTTATTGTTTTTTTCACTCTATACTGATTGCATTCAAGACCAATATAAACTGCTTACATAACAAATATTATTTATACAGAGCTTTTGGTTCCTTTAAAATTACCCAGTAAGTCAAATCAGTTCTTTCCTGGTCTAAACAACTTCTCCCAGATAGTTTAGCAGGGTGGATAAAGTGTATCTCAACTTTCCCCCGAGGCATATTCTCTGCAGTTTTCACCATGGGAAATCCTAAGCCTAGAATTCTCATCCCCTTGCTTTGGAGCCTGGGAGATTCCAAGGCAGGCCTGCATAACCTGTGGCCTGCCAAAGGATTTTAGGTGGCTAGCAAAAATTATACAGAATCCCATGAAAAATGTAGAGTATCCTCTTACATTTCCCACAGCCCATCTGAAATCCTTTCATGGGCCTCAGGTTGTAGAGGCCTCCTCTAAGGCTTGGGACAAACCCTTCATATGGTCCTTCAAGGGCAGAGTGTTTGCATCCTTACTTAAATAATTTCATGCTGCAGATTTACTTCTAAGAGTTTTCATTTGGTAAATATTATAACTTGAGAGAATACTATCTTTCTGAAATTGTTAATGGACGTTTCTCTGAATTTCTTAGAAGCTTCTTATTTCAATGAGATCAAGCTCATCTCTGCTTTTCTGATTAGTTGATTCTCAGTTATAGTCTCATCTCTGTTGCCCTCTGGAATATCATATTCCTAGCCCTTTGATTCTTTGATGTAGAAGCTGCGAAATCCTGTGTAATCCTTATTGTGGCTCCACAATATTTTAATTTTTTTTTTCCTTTTTTTTTTTTTGGAGGGCAGTTGGGGTTAAGTGACTTGCCCAAGGTCACATGGCTAGCTGTTTTTTTTTTTTTTTTTGGTTAACTGTCAGGCCGGATTTGAACTCAGGTACTCCTGACTCCAGGGCCAGTCCTCTATTCACTGTGCCACCTAGCCGCCTCTAATTGTTTCTTTCTGGCTGCTTTGCATTATCTTTTCATTGACTTAGGAGCTCTGGTATTTGGCTGTAATATTCCTTGGAGTTTTCATTTTGGGATTACTTTCAGGAGGTGATTTTTGGATTCTTTCTAGTTCTATTTTCACTCTGGTTATAGGATATCGGGAGTTTTCCTTAGTAATTTCTTAGAAGATGACATCCAGGCTCTTTTTTTGATCATGGCTTTCAAGTAGTCCAATAATTTTTAAAGTCTCTCTCTTTAATCTCTTTTCTAGGTCCATGTTTTTCCATTGAGATGTTTCACAATTTCTTCTATTTTTAAATTATTTTGATTTTGTTTTATTGTTTCTTGATGTCTCATAGAGTCATTAGTTTCCACTTGCTCAACTCTAATTTTTAAGAACAATTTTCTTCTTTGACTTTTTGTATCTCCTTCTCCATTTGTCCAATTCTACTTTTTAAGGAGTTCTCTTCAGTAGATTTTTGTGCCTCCTTTGTCATTTGGTTTAGTCTGTTTTTCAAGATGTTATTTTCATATGTGTTGTATCTGACTTTATCAAGCTTTTGACTCTTATTTTTCTTTCTTTCTTTCATTTCTTTCTTTCTTTCTTTCATTTCTTTCTTTCTTTCTTTCATTTCTTTCTTTCTTTCTTTCTTTCTTTCTTTCTTTCTTTCTTTCTTTCTTTCTTTCTTTCTTTCTTTCTTTCTTTCTTTCTCTCTCTTTCTTTCTTTCTTTCTCTCTCTCTCTCTTTCTTTCTTTCTTTCTCTCTTTTTGCTTTTCTGGAGGGCAGTTAGGGTTAAGTGACTTGCCCAAAGTCACATGGCTGCTAAGTGTGTCAAGTGTCTGAGGCCAAATTTGAACTCAGGTCTTCCTGCCTCCAGGGCTGGTGCTCTATTCACTGTTCCACCTAGCCACCCCTTCTCATTGTTTTCTTGAATTATTTTAATTTCTTTTACCACGTTTTCTTCTACTTCTCTTATTTAACTTTAGAAATCCTTTTTGAGCTCTTCCCTGAGTTCTTTTTGGGCCTGAGACCAGTTTTATATATATTTTTTTGGAGGTTGTGCATGTAGTCCTTTGTTGTCCTCTTATGAGTTTGTGTTTTGGTCTTTCCTGTCACTATAATAACTTTCTATGGTTAGGTTCTTTTTGTTGTTGCTTGTTCATTTTCCAGACTATTTATTGACTTATAACTTAATGTCAAAGTTGGGTTTTGCTCCTGGGGTAGAGGGGGCACGATCCACAGCTTGATGTTTTTTGTTAGAGCTAGTTCTGGGGGACTGTAAGTTTTTAGTTTTTCCTAGGTGGTATGATCTAAGGAGAGGTGTGATCACTGCTTTCCCCTTCTGAACGAGAAGTTTCCGCTCATCCCAGGCCATTAAGAATTTCCTTGAGGGGTCATTTGTCAGATTACTAGAGCTGATGTCTATGGCACACTCTTCAGAGACCACTCACCTTTAAAGAGGTAGACATTTGGATGTGCTTTGAGAGGATGTGGGGGGTCTGGGGTGGCTGATCCTTTGGTGGAAATCTTACCAGAGTGTTCTAGGGTATTCTTTGGTGGAAAGTCTCTATTTCTAACTTTTTTTTTGTAACTGTTATGGTAGAATAAGGACACAAAGTAGTTATACCTAGACAACAATTTATTTGGCAATGCATGTATTTGCAGAAACAAAATTAGGTCTTAGGCTCTCCATAGCACAAGGGCACAGATCATTAGATTTTATTGTTACTATATAATTGAAGGGAGTGTGAAAACAGGATTGTAGGGATTGAGACACTTGGTTTCTTATTGGTGGAGAAGATTGGGAGACAGTGGGTGGAGGGGGTTAGTCTTCTGACTTATCCAGACTGGGTGACGTTCTTGTGATTTTCCCCAAATCAAGTGATTTCCAAGAAGCTGAAAATTGGATTTATAAGATAAGGGCAAAATGGCATTACTAATGCTGTTCCAATATAACAGTATGACTTTTACTCATATATGGAGTATCATTATCCCTTCCACATCATGGGGGTTAGAGGCAAACCCCTCCACCCCTTTCAATCTGGAAAATCCATGTAAAAGTTTTTAGACCTCCCTTCATACCAGAGAAGAAACTAGACTTTTTTTTCTTTTATATGGTGGCATGCAGTACTTTATTGTAAAATTTGGATTAAATACTTGGTCATAGGCTATATGTAGATCAGTGTGAAATAAAAATACTATATGAAAAAGAAATGAATGAAAGAAATATGAAAAATTTGAAAATATTACTGAACATACTGCATGTATAACATTCAAAAATAACCATTGACTTGCATGTGTGGTGTGCTTTAAATATCCATATTATCCCCCTATTGTGGGGTTCTGGGGGCTGGAGATATTGTCCAGAAGCAAACCTCAGGCACAGAACATTGATGGAATCAGTCAAGGAAAAGTATTTTGCGTCATGCTTTCTTATCGAGCATTTAGAAGATAGGCAGCTAGTACTTGTCCTTTCCTTTCCAAGCTCTAGGGTTAGCAGTGCTCTATTTCAGGGCTGTCTTCATTATGAACCCTATGACATTGGCACAAAAGAGCAGGGTTACCTTATTCCTTACGACTTTAAAACCTGGGGCTCACTTCTCTTCTTGGCTGATGCACGTCCTCCGAGGCATTTTTTTTTTCCAATATAGGAGAGTTCCACCAGCATTCAATATCTGTCCTGGCTTGTAACCTTTCTCTTCAATCAGTTTCTTCAGAGTTTCAGGACATTCCCTAGTTGCCTCTTGATCAGCAGGCACTGCCTCTTCCATTACTTTTACATCGGATAGACCAGACCTGCACAATTTGTCTTGATTTTTAATAATGGAATTTAATTGAACCACAATTAAAACAGGCTAAACTTCTTCAGGCCCCACATAAGATTTTAGTAGCTCTTTCCAAGTAAAGCTATAATTAATTATTCAACTATTTTGCAAATAAACTATATTTAAAAAGGGAAATTTCAATTAATATCAGTTCATTACACTTATTACTTAAGACTTTTATTTATCACAAATTCATATTAATGTTAAAAAATTACTTTGCTAAGTGGTACAAATTTTAATACATTTTTCAGATTTTCTTACTGTTTACATTTAGTTAAAGGGACATATTACACTCCATCTCAGCAATCAGTTTATTGCAGGCCTGCCCAACTTGGCAGTAGGAAGGGCCAAAATTTAAAACAGGCTAACCTTTTTTTTTGGATTTTTATTTTTTATTTTTTAATTTTTTTGTAGTTTAATTTTAATTTATTTTCTTGATTACATCATTCATTTCCACAAGGTTTTGAGTTACAAATTTTCTCCCCTTCTTTCCCTTACCCCCAAGCCCAGAACAGTGATCCCACTGTAAAGCCCCTCCCACAATCTGTTCTCTTTTATGTCTTCCTCCAATGCCCCTCTAACTTTCTAGTAAGGCAGGGAGGGTCTCCCTACCCCAGTTCCTGTATGTTTTATTTCCCAGTTGCATGTGGTTAATAATAATAATCTATACATACATACACATATATATGTATACACACACACACACACACACACACACACATATATATATATATGTTTGTTTGTTTGTTTTAACATTTGATTGTATAGCTTCAAATTCTAGGTTCTTCCGGTTCCTCCCTTGTCACCCACTCCCACTGGAAGGAGCAGCAATTCAATACAGGCTGTACATGTGTAATTATGCAGGACATCTCCATGGTGGGCATATTGTGAGAGGCTGATTGTATGTCCCTCCTTCCTATTCCACCCCCCCTTGTTTTGTTCTCTACCCTGTCCCTGTCCCTTTACTGAGGTGTGTGC
>JAQQSW010010300.1:0-13022 GCA_028646575.1 Pseudocheirus occidentalis | reverse complement strand
GGAAGGAAGGAAGGAAGGAAGGAAGGAAGGAAGGAAGGAAGGAAGGAAGGAAGGAGGGAAGGGAGGGAGGGAGGAAGAAAAGATCAGCCCACTGAGGGAGGGAAGGAGTGAAGGAAGGTTGGAAAGAAGGAAGGAAGAAGAATTTACTAAGTGCTTACTATGTGCCAAGCACTGAAGACAGTTCCTGCCCTCTTACATTCTAATAGGAGGAAGTAGCATACAAAGGGTATTGGTAACCAGAGAGAGACACTTGTACAGGGATAGTGAGTAAAGGCATAAAGGATCATTTGAGCATCAGTTGAAGGAACAGGGAAAGGTCAGCTTACAGAAGAGAAGGATCATCATGCAGAAGACTTCTTATTTGACTTAGTATTTGATTCCAGGGGACAAAACTCATAGTAGTAAAGAGTGGAAATGGCAAAGACAAATTAAACTTGATGTACAATAAGGCAAAACTTCGCAACAATTAGAGCCACCCCAAAGTAGAATGGGTTGTCTTGGGTTTCACTTCATGGGATGTCTTCAAACAAAGGCATCTTGTGTATTTATCAATGTGTTTAGAGAGATTTTTTTTAAGTTGTGGGTTTGAAAAGACAGTACTTGATGTCTCATACCTCTGAAATCCATGATTTTGTGATTCTATGATTTATTGTGCTAAGTAACAAAGGGGGTGAATGACAACATATAACTAACTTAATTCTCTCCTTACCAGGTTCCAAGCTTTACAATTTAAAAAATCCAAAGAAATTCAATTGTTAACGTTTTATTCTGTGGGTGAGCCGTAAAAATAATAATGACTTACATTTATACCATACTTTGCCATTTAAAAAAACTTTCACATTTATTTCTTTATTTAATAGTTCTGCCTGAGTCATGGTTATACAAAAATCCAATAGAAAATGAAGGTCTATTGACCTGAAATGACAGTATTCTATGGGACTAAAGGCTTTCAGCATTCACATTTTCTGATGATTCACTGTGATAAAAAAAAATTAAGCTAATTTTCATTTCAAGTTTTTCTAGTAAAACCATACCTTGATGGAGTAGCAAGAAATAGAAGGGTTCACTGAAGGACATTGATAAAAAGTCAACAAAAGAGGCATAGCCTCAGTTCAAATTCAAGTCAATGCATATAGTAATCATTTACTACATGGAAGTTCTTTGGTAAGTCATTGTTAAAGGTGATTAGGAATCATATATCTAGAGCTGAAAGACAACTCAGAGGCCCTCTATTCCAACCTGTTTACTCTAAAAATGGGGACCAAGTAATGTTAAGTGACTTGTTCAAGGTCACCAAGTAATAAATGTCACTTTGCTCTTCTTTTATACAGGACATCATATAAGACACTATAAATGGAAACCACCCCTAAGTAACTATAAAGGCTTAAAAAATAGTTTTCTTTATGCAAAATCTCTCAAGCAACTTTCTGCCACATTTAGAGTTCAGCTAGAGATGGAGATGACATCCACTACAGAGTTTTGTGACCCTGAAAATAAATGAACACCAGTCAGATCTTCTGGAAGAAGTTCCAGGATCTGACTGACTTTGAATTCCACACACTTTGAGCTTTTGTGACCATTCCTCATTGTTGGATTCATGGACAAAGCAACTGAGCTCTTGATTATTGACTAAAACAGTTTGGCTGGTGAAATGGAAACAACAAGAAGCACATATGAAGCATGATTTAAAGTATCATCTTAGGTGTTGGGGCAATTGAAGGAAATGATTATTAATAACCAAAGATATGGGGAGATTTGGGTTTCCCCCTATTCTTAATCCTCATTTCAAGACCTCAGTTTCTGAAGGTTGAGTTAATCTTTTCCTCTATCTAGACCCCATTCAGGTGGGGAAGTCATTGTGTTCTGCTCAGGCTTGGGTGGGGCATAAATTCTTTGAATAGTTTGCCCAAGACTGGGGGGACCTTAGAAATGGAGGGCATAATCAAAGTTCAGATCCAGCCCCTCATTGTAATAGTCATTCTTTCATTAATTATTAACCAATCAGAGTTGATTGTTATCCTTTTGAACACTCCTCTTCCAAAAGAACACATTAATTGTGAGCCTGCCACCATGATTGTCTTTGGTCTAAGAGAGAGGGGACCAAATGACTACTCTCTTATTTAAATTCTGGCATTATTAATAAAATGATCAAATTACCCAGAAATAATGATAATGATGGAAACATTGAGAAAAGTTTGATGTGGAGTACCAACATAGTGAGGAAATACTTGTTAGAATTAAGAGCAAAGATAAATTACATTTCATGGGCTGATCATCTAAAGGGGAAACCAGCCCAAAGAATACGAGAGCCTCTCAAGAAATGCAACTGGAAACAAATCTAATGAGAAAAAAAGGGGGAGGTTAATATGGCTACAGAAGAGTGCTGAATTTTTCAGTCAAGAGAGTTAGGTTTGAACCCTTTGATATTTACTAGCTGTGTAAGTATAGGCAAATCATTTAACCTTTCTGTGTCTCAATTTATTCATCTGTATAATGGGGATAGTACTCTTAGTAGTTATTTCACAAAGGTCTGTTGAGGTTCAAATAAAATAATGTATTCAAAGGGCTTTGTAAATTTTAAAGTACTATGTCAATATCAATTATCATTATTTCTATGGGCTTACATTTTATAGGAACAGTTCAAAATATATCTTTGTGCATAAATGCATACAACCAAAGAAGAACACAAAGGTATGCCAAGATGAAGGTGGGATTGATGATGATAATTTGAAGCCACTTACATACATACTTCTCTCTGCAACACTGTGAGATAAGTCTACAAATATTATCTCCTTTTTTTCAGGTGAGAAAACTGAGGCTGGGTAATGTTAAATCACTTACCCAGAATTGACAACTAGGATGTATTAGAGGCCAGTTGTAAGACTAGTATCAGGAAGGCTAATGATGAACCATGATGGACTCAGGATGAACCATGGCTTGTGGAAAGTGCTAAGGACTTTTAAAAAGGTTTTTCAAGTTACATTGACAGTATTATGAAGACATTATATCTTCATTATATATATGAAAACAATCAATCAATAAGAATTTATCAAGCATTTATATGCACTGTGCTAAGCCCTGGAAATATAAAGAAAAAAGGAAAACAGGTCCTGCCCTCAAGGACCTTGCATGCTAATATGGCAAATAATGTGCATACACAAATACACAAGCATATTTACATATATTTTCATATATTAATAATAGCTATAAAATAGATACAAAATAACCTTACAATAAAAAGCACTAGCAGTTAGGTGAACCCAGATAGGACTTCTACAAAAAGTATTGCTTAAGCTGAGTCTTGAAGTAATATAAGACTTGTAAGAGGCAAGAGGAGTGAGAGCATTCCAGGTAGAGAGAATTGAAATAAGAGATGTGCTCTTATGTTCTAGGAACAGCAAAGAGGACAGTATGTGAGTGGAGAGGAATAATGTATTAGGAGACTGGAAAGATGGAAAAGAAACAGAATATCAAGATCTTTAAATGCCAAAAAAATGAGTTTATATTTGATCCTAAAAGGAATAGAGTCTTTGGAGTTTACTGAGTAGGAGATCAGACCTACGTCTTTGGCAGCTGTGTGAAAGATGAAGTGGAGGGGGACAATCTGGAACCAGGAGGCTAATTAAGAGGCTACTTTAATAACCAGACAAAAGATGATAAGGGATTTAATAGGGTGGTGGATGTACAAGTAGAGAGAAGAGGACCCACATGAGAGATATTGTGGAGATAAAAATGACAAGCTTTGACAACCGATTAGATATGTAGAGTGAGTGAAACTGAGGAATTGAGGATAACATTAAGATTCTGAACCTGAGTAACATAAGATGGTACCCTGGATAGCAACAGAGAAGTTTGAAAGGAGGGTATGTTTGGGGGAAAATTGTATTGTGGGCATGTTAAATTTGAGATGACAACAGTACATCCAGTTACAAATTTCCAACAGACTATTGCTGATACAGGACTGGTGTTTGTGAGAGACTAGGGATGGATCCTAGATCAACATTCTTCTTCATTGAGATGATCATTAAACCTAGAATCAGTTCATCAATATAATTCAATTCAATTGTGCTAAATACTAGAGATACAGAAATTGCAGCAACAAGAAAACAAAAATCCCTGCTTTCAAGGAGTATATGTTCTAATGTGGGATACAGCTTGCAAATCACTAGCTATAAAAAAGACATAGAGTACATTCCAAGACTGAAGGTGTATTAGCAACTGAGGAATTGGTAGGAAACAAGGAAGGGGCAGAGGGGAGAGAAGAGGGAGAAGTAGGGAAGTGTAGACCTAGAAATAAATCATTTTCAAAGATTAACATTGGGGTGTCTAGGTGGCGCAGTGAATAGAGCACCGACCCTGGAGTCAGGAGGACCTGAGTTCAAATTCAATCTTAGACACTTAACAACTACTAGTCGTATGATATTGGGCAAATCACTTAACCCCAATTGCCCTGCCTTCCCCACTTCCAAAAAGAAAAAAAAAGATTGATCTTGAATTGAGTCTTTAAGGAAACAGGGAAATTAAGAGGCATAAGTGAAGGGTGGCAGAGTATTCCAGACATGGGGGGCAGCCAGTGCAGATGGACAGAGATAGGTATTGTAGTGATATGATTAAGAAACTGCAAGTAAGTCAGTGTAGCTGAATTGTAGAAAGTGTGGATCGAAGTAAAGTATGAGACAACTGGAAGGGGCCAGGTTTTGAAGAGTTTTCGATGTTATATAGAGGTCTTTCCATTTTATCCTAGAAGTAATAAGGGGCTCACTGAGCAGGAGGAAGGGACTTTCACTTTTGAAAAAAATCACCTTAATAATAAAATGGATGATGGACTAGAGTGGGAAGAAGCTTGAGGAGAACATTTAGAGTATATTGCAGTATTCTGAGTGATTGGTGATGAGGTTCTACACAAGGACTGTATATGAATGAGAAGATGAGAGAGAGAGAGAGAGAGAGAGAGAGAGAGAGAGAGAGAGAGAGAGAGAGAGAGAGAGAGAGTCCAGCATAGAGCCTAAGCCCATAGATACTAAGCATGAATTGGATGAAGATGGAATGGAGCAAAGGAGACTGAGAAGGAATAGTTAGAGAAGTGAGAGAGAAAAGAGTCAAGAAAAACCCCAAAGAAGAGAATATTCATAAGGTGAAGGTGGTTAGTAGTGTCAAATGTTGCAAAGAGATCAAGAAGGTTGAGAACTGAGAAAAGGTTGTTAAATTTGGTGATTAAGAAAAAAGATCACTAGTAGTTTTGGAGAAAGCAGTTTCAGTTGAATGATGAGGTTTGGAAAGGTAGATTGAAGAGAGTTTGCAAGGGAGTAAAAGGAAGGGAAGTAGATGGGAAAATGGATACAGATGACAGAGAATGAAAATTTTTTTGGTTCCTCTTTTGCTTCTGTTTTCTCTGTCAAAGAGGACCAACAAACTAGAATTTTTTTAAAAAAAAGTGTTAAGAATTAAAACCAAGAAATGAAAAGATAGTTATAGAGTTTGTAGTTTCCTTCATTGAGTTCAAATAACCTAACCTAGACAAATTAAACTTAGAGCTAAAATTTGTGTAAATAAGAACATTTTTATAGGTGACACATATAGGTTTCTCAAAAAAAAAAAGAAAGAAAAAGTTTAATTTTAAAATGTCTTACTAATCATGATCACTTCATACTATCATTAGCTGACATCTCAAGGAACAGTATATACTTCAGGTGAGGTTCATAGGAAATAATAATGAATATAAATAAATATTTCAAATAATCGTGTCAATTTCAAATTTGAGGGACTGATTCTTATCAGATTTAATTACATCAATATTTTACATTATCATTGTGGCTGATATTAATAGTAGAAGTTCATTTTGTGAGGGTTAGTATAGTTAAAACTAGACAATATAACCCATAAATTGATTTAATTGGGCAACACAGATTGACATATATCAGAAATACTGAAACAGAATGAATGACAGGCACCATTGTCTTATAGGGTTCCTCCTCTTTCCTCAGGATCCCCCCTTCTAGATATGTAGGGGTATGCTGGACTCAGCTTGTACTGGCTTACAAGAGATGACTGTCAAATATCCAGTATGGGCATTTATATCTTCAAAATTGGCAAATATTATAAATCAGGGTTTGATTTATAGTTTTGTTTTTTAATTTGTCTAGACTTAAGAAAGTAATGGAAAAATATTAATAATACCAATTAAACTTAAGAGTGTATCATTCATGTCTTTCTTTTGAGACTTGGTTGTTAAAAATTTACTTGCATATGTGACATGAGATCATTTCAAAAATAGTTTGACGGCACCAATATCAATCTATATATTAAATAGTAGTAAAGATATTTTTCCTTTTACATAAAAAGGAAAATAAAGACATTTTTCCAAAGAATATAAAATTCTACTATTTCTCCGTGCATCCCCAATTGATCATCTTGCATATCCCTGTGAAGCACACACTCTCTATTTGGAGACTATTTAAAGTAGGGAGTTGAAAATGGAGCTTAGAGATAATATGAACATTAATAAGCTCCTTCAGTGGATCCATAAGCTTATTAATGCTCGTATTATCTCTAGTTATTCAGATTGAAATCCATCCCTACCTGTGTGACCCTTGATGATGCTCTTCCTCAAATTTGCCATAAAGGGTCTAAGGACCATCCTTGAATTATATTAATATTGCATGGATACCAGTGAAACACAAAGTCTGTTTACTGGGCTGATTTTTAAACACCTGATCTCAAATACTAGATGGTATTTTCTTTCCTCTCCTCACAAATGCAGAGATTAAATGTGTAAGGCATATCATGTGTTTCCTTTATTCATAAAATTCTGATGCTCTTTTAAGATTCTAAGGGTTAAGATTCAACCTACCTAATATAGAGCAATTATACTGATTTCATAAATGTTCAAGGCTTATATTCCAAATATTCTCTGGAGTCCCATTTGTTCAAGTGAAATGTATTTGTGAGTGTCCCCTTAGAAGTCACATGTTTAGAAGTCAATTAATTTACCAAGTGAATCTTCAAAATTGGTCCTGAGTATATAAACAAATAATGTTTTAGCAACGCTTTCCTGGAAGTGGACCAATTTTTGTTCCAATGTAGCAGCAGAAACTTTTCTGCTACTGTCTGAAGGTAAATAAGTTGGGAAATGACCCAAAATGTAGCAAACTGCGGATTTATTCCTTCTTTTATATGCCTATTGGCAGCTTTGCTCAATCTCTTTATCAGAGCAAAGAGCTCACTTTTCTCTATGACAACAAAGGAGAATCATGAGCTCTTCCCACAAAGTTCCAGAGGGAAACCATCCATTTCTACAGTTCCCCAACAGTGCCTCCAACATAAAGGGGGAAAGAAGTACAGTTTATTTGCAGACTAGGCAAATTCAATATCATCATCACTAACTAATAAGCTTCAGGCATGCACACATTCATGCGGTATCATTATTAGATACATGAAAAAGTGAAAACAGGCAAATGTCTCCTTTGGTAATGCTCTCTCAAATTTATTTCTTGGATAATAAAGATACATTTTTAATTGCAGCATTTCAAGATATACAGAATAATTCTACTTTACTTTTTAAATGTATAAAAAAGCTCATGAGGGAAACACAAATTAAGAAGGTAATTTTATTAGTATCTTATTCATTTTAATGCACACCTTTTGTAAGCAAGTTTACATTCAATATTCAGTCTTCTTTTTGGTTCTTTGTTTACTGAGATGTTTGTAACTCTTGAAGATTGATTGCTGAGTTAATCATTAATTAATTAATTAATATTACTGACTTACTAAACTTACACTTCTGATGCCTTATCCTGAAATGAAGTTGACCCGGAGTTCTAGAAGGTTCTGCCAGCAGAGAACAAGGTGTGCAAGATATTTATTTAATTTCTCCCCAGTATATGCACCAGACTTTCTCTATCATACTCCAGGAGGGTACCCTCATCTTCCCTTCCCCTTCCCTTTCAGCTCTCTTTAATGAGTCATCTTCTTCCACTAGAATGTAAGCTCTTTAAGGGTAGGTAAGATATTTCTGCTTGTATTTGTATTTTTAGCACTTATCAGGGTACATAGTACATAATAAGCACTTATCAAGATACGTTTGTCATCCAAGGACTAGTCCACTTAATTCAGAGAGGGTCCTCATCAAGTAGGCCTCAAGGTAATGCATTCCTTGACCACAGCAATTATTGAAAGCTATTTATCCAATTGAAAGAGGGATACCATCTATATCAGTGAAGCAGTGCCTCCCCAATGACAGCACACACCATCAAAGAACCAATCGATCAATAAACAACTCAAGTGACTATTTTATCAAACACTGTGCTAAAATTAATTGACAAGCCTTCAAAGAAGGGATGAAACATGCATCAGTACCTACAAAATGAATATAAGATCCCTTGGAGGGGAAAAAGAGGCACTAACTGTTGGGGAAAGGAAAGGGCACAAGAAAGGACTCAAGGTGGTCCTTGATCTGCATTTTGAAGGACCCAGGGATTCCAAGATGTTAAGATGAGGAGAAAGGTATGGAGTTGGAAGGTGTCCGAGTGTGAGTGGCACGGTGCCTAATAAATGCTTCTGGTTGACTTAAACAACAAGTCAATCTGGAGTGAAGAATATTCTCACTTATTAGTATGCAAGTAAAAAGAATTTAAAGAGATACTATATTATCCAATTAGGGTAGCCACAGAAAGCCACTCTTCTTACTTCATATTTATTTCAAACCTTCAAAGATCAGGATTTCATTGGAGTAGGCACTCCTTCAAACTAAATAGACTGAGAAGTCTAGGGGAAGGGATATTATGAGCCAAAAGTTATAGAGGAAGCAATACCTATGGTGTATGATCAAAGAATAATAACAAAATTCTTCAATTAAAGCTCAGGATTAATGCAGGAGGAGAGTGGGAGATAAGGTTGGAAAGCTAAATGGAGAGAGCCCTGAATTCCAGACCTAGAAATTTGAATTTTATCCAACAGAACATGAGTATGTACCAAAAGTTGACATATGAATGTATGTATATACATATACATATATACATATATATACATGTATTTTGCGAACCTTAAAATACTATATAAATACTAGCTATTAGTATTATTATTGTGTTCTTATCTATATCAACATCTATCTATCTATCTATCTATCATCTACCTGTGTCCATATGTCCATATGTATATATGCATATGCATAATTGTATACAATGTATAATTTTATTTTATATATACACATTTTATGATACTTGATTATATCATTTTATATTATATATATACACACTTTTCTTTTTGATCTTGTTTTATCTTTCTTTTTCCTATATTGTTAGAGTCAGCATTTCTGTTGTAAGACTACAATAGAATATACCTCTTGACACGTAGATGGCACTTTTTGAACTTTTTCAGAGCTCATTTATCTGGTGGCACTATGGTTTTATTTGAAGTTACAAGGCCTTTAATTATGTCATTTACATACACATGTATATGCATGTGTACATATATATATATGTGTGTGCGTGTTTGTATATGTGTGAGTAGATATAAACATACAGCACAAAAGGAAATGGAAGAAGAGAACATTATCTCATTTTCTGCAGTGATCGCAGTGACTAACATGCCAAAAATATCAGAGATGTAAAGCTGTATTATATTTCATATTGCCAATCACACACATTCTGCCACACAAACAATGTTTTTCTTACCTAACCAATCAAAAATACCGAGTCTCTAAAACTATCTGAGAAAAGTGACGAGCACCTCGTATGTCATGGGGTGTTTGAAGGAGTGCTTTCTCTTTGAACTTAGAGAAAACTGATGCTTCATAATTTATGCTTTGAAGCCTGGATAAAACGCTCAAGTTTCATAAAACAGATGTAATCCAAATCTCTTTAATTTGATGACCCAGACAAATATAGGATTTTTGAAAGATGCCAATATTTTACCAGAGGAATTTCTACTCTTTTGCTTTTAATCTTCCTTTGATTTTGTTTTTTTTCTCTTGTTAGAGTCAGTGTTTCTGTTGTTAAGACCACAATAAGATATGTAGATGGTACTTTTTGAACTGTTTTTGGACCTCATTTGTCTAGTGAGACTATGGTTATACTTTAAGCTATGAGGGCTTAATTATAACCACGGAATTCCTAGGTGAACCTTATGTACACTTAAGTAAGTGGCTTTTTCTGGTTCTCAGAAAAGATGAATTCTGAAGTTCCTGTCAGCCTTAAATCTGTGATGATTTGGTGGGAAATAGGGTGTGGGGGACACATGACTATGACTCTACCAGCTCTATGACTCTGTCTCCATTCAGAAAAGTTTGTCTACTCATGCATGTTGAAAACTATTCTACACCTTTGAGTTTTAGAGAGTTGAATGGGCCTCTGGGGGGTTAAGTTGACTTGCTTAGTCACAAAGATGGTATGATAGATGGAACTTGAGCCCCAGTTTTCTATGTTCTGCAGCATTATACTACTGTGCCTCTCTCTATGATACCGCAGCAGTACTTGAATTACTCAGGACAAGCCATAATTTTGTTACTAATTTATTTTATAATAATTGCATACATGTACTTCTACTGACACGTGGGCTAACCCAGATCTTCAAACAAATGAAATTGGATCTATCTGGTGTCCCTACCTTCAGATGGTTTTCTTACAACAGAGTGCTGAAATGTGTGCTGATCTGAACATCGTCTGACAATGGTTTTTGTGCAGCCTTGACTAAAAAAGTGAGTTTCATTAGTAAAAATTATTTTTTTCCAATCTTCAGTGTAATTGTTCAGTTGTTTTCCATTATATCTGATTCTTTATGAGTCTACTTGAGGTTTTCTTGGCAAACATACTCAAGTGGTTTGCCATTTCCTATTCCAGCTCATTTTACAGATGAGGAAACTGAGGCAAAAAAGGTTAAGTGACTTGCCTAGGGTCACACAACTAGTGTCTGAGGCCAAATTTGAGGCCAAGGAGATGAACTCTTCCTGACTCCAGGCCTGTATCCACTGTGTCATCTAGCTGCCCCAATCTTCAGTATTCCTGTTTTTGTATTGGGTTGCCTGTGACAAATACTCTTTCTTTATAGCAACAGTTAGCCATATTTTTACTGGTCTTCTATCCTATACCACATCATAGAGGATTCAATAACAACCCTGACAGTCTCCAGATCCCTCTGAAGCATTTTGCTTGTTTTCTGAGAATTAATTGGATTGTTTTGCAAGAATAATTTTGTTAGTCATTGACACTTTTTCATTTTTGACTATGCTTTCCTTTGTGATTTGATGCGACTGAGCCTGTTTCATTTTGGACTTGACCCATACTGTAAATGCTTGACTTCCTCGCAGTAATAACCACTGTGACATCTCTAACAGTCATTGAAGAATGCCTTTGAAGGCAGCATAGCTTTTATACCTTTCCTTGGAGGAGTATCCATTTTTAAAAACTATAGAATTAAAAAGAATGAAACATATGTATAGGCACAAATTTCACTGATAAAAGTGTGGCTTCTTTAAAAAAATAATCTGTCCTTCACATTACATCTCCCCACTCCCACCAAGTTGAGCACATAAAAAAATCTGGCAGTGCAAATGCTCACATTAGCTATATTCCAAAAGGTATCTCTCCCTTATTTCCTCTCTCCTCCTCTTCCTCCTCTTCCTTCTCGTCCTCTTCCTCCTCCTTCTTCTCCTTCTCCTTCTTCTCCTTCTCTTTCTCCTTCTTCTCCTTCTCCTTCTTCTCCTTCTCCTTCTCCTTCTCTATTCTTCTCCTTCTCCTTCTCTATTCGTCTCCTTCTCCTTCTTCTCCTTCTTCTCCTTCTCCTTCTCCTCCTTCTCCTCCTTCTTCTCCTTCTCCTTCTTCTCCTTCTTCTCCTTCTCCTTCTCCTCCTTCTCCTCCTCCTTCTTCTTCTCCTCCTCCTCCTCCTCCTCCTCCTCCTCCTCCTCCTCCTCCTCCTCCTTCTTCTTCTTCTTCTTCTTCTTCTTCTTCTTCTTCTTCTTCTTCTTCTTCTTCTTCTTCTTCTTCTTCTTTTTCTTCTTCTTCTTCCTCCCCTCCTCTCTCCTCTCTTCCCTATCAGAAGGTGAGTGGAATGTTTCATCTTCATTTCTTTGGATTGGTGATTTATCATTGCATTAATTGGAATTCTAAAGGCTTTCAAATATAGTTTTTCTACATAATGTGTAAGTTGTTTTCCTAGTTCTACTCACTTTACTCTGCCTCAAGTTATAGACATCTTCCCTGTTTCCTCTGAAACTGTCCTTTTCATCCTTCCCTATGGCACACTAATACTCCATTACATTCACATGACATAATTTGTTTAGCCATTCACAACCTACTAGTATGTATGACACCCCTTACTTTCTACTCTGGGGCTACTATGGAAAGATGCTGCAAACATTTTTATACATCATTTTCTGTCTTTACACCTTTACATACACATGTATATGCATGTGTACATACGCATATGTGTGTGCACGTGTTGTATATGTGTGTACATATAAACATACCGCACAAAACGAAATGGAAGAAGAGAACATTCTCTCATTTTCTGCAGTGATTGCAGTGACTAACATGCCAAAAATATCAGTGATGTAAGGCTGTATTATATTTCACATTGCCAATCACACACATTCTGCCACATAAATAATGTTTATCTTACCTAACCAATCAAAAATACTGAGTTTCTAAAACTATCTGAGAAAAGTGAGAGATCCCTCGGATGTTTGTCCTCCCTCCTTACCTTCACCTCTGAGAATCCCTAATTTTCTTTAAAGCACAGTTCTGTTGCGGCCTCTCACATGGAACCTTTCTGGACACTTCACTCCAACCTCTCGTCATCCAGGCTCTTGGCAATACTTTACAAATACTTATTTCCATGTGTTACAGTGTTATACTCCTTACACTAGTGTTATACTCCTTACACAAGTAGTGTCATACTCCTTACACAAGTAGTGTTATACTCCTTACAGTAGTGTTATACTCCTTACAGTAGTGTTATACTCCTTACACAAGTAGTGTTATACTCCTTACACAAGTAGTGTTATACTCCTTACAGTAGTGTTATACTCC